>UCOH01012336.1:0-15402 GCA_900474275.1 Synergus japonicus | reverse complement strand
TTAAAATTTCTTAAAATTACATGAATTCCTTTAATCTCCAGAAATCCACGTTAAAATTCAAGAAATTCTCTAAAAATTCCTAGAAACGTCTTGAAATTCCTTAACATTTAAAATCACTGTAAATCATTAGAAATCTCGCCAAATTCCATGGAATCCTTAAAAATTCCACGAAATCTTTTAAATCTCATAAAATTTTACGACAATCTTCGAAATCCTTTTCAATTTCATAAAATTCTTTAAAATTTTACTATGGAAACCTTATTAAATTCCTTAAAATTCCACAAAAGTATTCAAAATCATAAATCTTATGAAACCCACTTTAAAATTCATGAAAATCTCTAAAAATTTCTAGAAACATCGTGAAATTCCTTAACATTTAAAATCACTGTAAATCATTAGAAATCTCGCCAAATTCCATGGAATCCTTAAAAATTCCACAAAATCTTTTAAATCTCATAAAATTTTACGACAATCTTCGAAATCCTTTTCAATTTCATAAAATTCTTTAAAATTTTACTACGGAAACCTTTTTAAATTCCTTAAAATTCCACAAAAATTTTCAAAATCATAAATCTTTTTAAATCCACGTTAAAATTCATGAAAATTTCTAAAAATTCCATGTAATCCTTAAAAATTCCACAAAATCTTTTGAATCCCATAAAATTTTACGACAATCTTCGAAATCCTTTTCAATTTCATAAAATTCTTTAAAATTTTACTACGGAAACCTTATTAAATTCCTTAAAATTCCACAAAAGTTTGCAAAATCATAAATCTTATGAAACCCACTTTAAAATTCGTGAAAATCTCTAAAAATTCCTAGAAACATCGTGAAATTCCTTAACATTTAAAATCACTGTAAATTATTAGAAATCTCGCCAAATGCCATGGAATAATTAACAATTTCACAAAATTTGAAAAAACTCTTTATATCTTTTAAAATCCATAAAAATTTCACAATATCTTTTAAAAATCGACTAATTTCTTGAAAGTCTTTAAAAAATGTGCCTTTTTGAAATCCTTTTAAATTCTACTAAATCTTTTATAATTAAAAATCTTATTAAAACTTATTAAAATTCTTAAAATTCAACGATAACATTTGAAGTCTCTTTACATCCTTTAAAATCTATTAAAATTATCAGAAATCTCATAAAATTTTACAAAATTAAAAAAAATTACATAAAATATTTTTTTAAATTATTATAATCTTTAGGTTCTTTTAAAATTCTTGGAAATTTTATTACAACAATTAAAATTCGTTAAAGTCCTTAAAAATTCTCCGAAACCTTTTGAAGTCACCTAAAATTTCACGAAAACCTTTGAAATCACTTAAAATTCGTTTGAATCTCTTAAAGTTTTAGAAACCTCAAAATTAATAAATAAATTAATTCCTCAAAATTTCAAAACATTTAAAATCCCATAAAATTCCTCAGCTTTAAAAATTTACATGAAATTTCTTGAAATCCGTTAAAATTCCGCGAAATATCCTGAAATACCTTAAAATTCTCCGAAATCTTTTTAAACTCCTAAAAATCATTAAAACCTTGTAAAAATTACTTGAAAATGGTCAAAATCCCTGAAAATTCCTTGAAACCTCTTGAATTGTAATTGATTTTTGAATAACTTGAAGTTATAAGAAATTAAATGAATAATCGTGCGCATAGCGCGTGTGTTGGTCTGCTAGTAATATTATATTTTAAATGAATTCTTTCTTTCTTCCATTAAATTCTTAACAGAGCTTCGCTTTTCATATTACTCTTCGCTCAAACGTAAAGAGAAATGCAATTACATAAATTAATTGACCCAAACGGAAATTCTCGAATCAGTTGTTTTTCTGCAAGTTTTTTCCTCCTGTACTAATTCTACAGTAATATCCTTTTCTGTTTAAACGCTTATTTATTACCACCTCTGCTGTCCCTCCTCTGAAATATTTTCATTATTCCTTTTTAAACCATTAATAAAATTAGTTCCATTTTCCAAATGGAGAAATCCTACAGCCTTTTTCCTGGGAAGTAATTACGTACTAAAAAAAAGTATTGTACAAAAATATCTCTTCAATTTTGTATTGTATTCTATATGTTGGAATATAAGGCTTTCATTTTCTGATGAGAAAATCAATTTAGCTCTATATATATATATATATATATATTCGATCCTGGAGCCCATATGTATTTTCGTTATTGGCTTATCTTTATGTCGTTGACAGAAAAATAACATCTTTTGTGAATAATCGTGGGAGATAAAACGAGTATTCGAGGATTCAGCCATTATTCGCAGGCAAGGCAGAAATGAATTGAGATGTGTAGATTAAACTGATGGTGATAAAAAGATGTGAATAAATATACTGTAATTTATACTGTTAATATTTATCACTGTATAATTATTGCAACCTCACCAAAGTTAATTTTATATACGTTTTTTTAGGTAATTTATTCCTTTATTCATATCTTAAAAAAGTGGTGTCACGAAATGTCTCGAAAATCTCTCATACACAGAAAAAACAAGGACTGAAAGTGTTTACAGCTGAAATCAGTTTTTAGGCTGAATTTCAGTCTTAAGTCAGTTTTTAGTCTTGTTTTAAGACTAAGAAGTCTTGTTTTTAGATTTCTTAATCTTAAAACAAGACTAAAAACTGACTTAAGACTGACGTTCAGCCTAAAAACTGATTTCAGCTGTAAACACTTTCAGTCACACTAAAAGCGCAAAAAAATTTCAGGAAAACCTTCGAAATACTTTAAAGTTCTATAAGATTTCTTAAAACACCAAAAAAATTCTTGAAATCCCTAAAAATTCACAAAAACCATTAAAATCAGAAAACATCTCTTGAAATCCAAGTTAAAATTCGTAAAAATCTCTAAAAATTCATAAAAAAACCTTTTGTAATTTCATAACTCTTTATGAATCTATTCTAAAAAGATTTGAAATTTTGAATTTGGTTTCGTTAATAATCATTTTGTGACGAGTTTCAACTCGAAATACATTGAAAATCTAGGAATTTTAAGGGAATTTTATGGAATTTTTAAAGATTTCATGGGGAATAATGGGATTTTAAATTTTATCGTAGAA
This sequence comes from Synergus japonicus, assembly GCA_900474275.1. Lineage (NCBI taxonomy): Eukaryota > Metazoa > Arthropoda > Insecta > Hymenoptera > Cynipidae > Synergus > Synergus japonicus. Next base: position 12,336 of record UCOH01012336.1, on the reverse strand, counting down.
TTTTAAAGAATTTCATGAAATTTGATAAGATTTCTAATGATTTTAAGGGATTTTAAATGTGAAGGAATTTCAAGAGATTTCTAGGAATTTTTAGAGATTTTCATGAATTTCAAAGTGGATTTCAAAAGATTTATGATTTTGAAAATTTTCGTAAAATTTTTAGAGATTTCAGGATATTTCGTGAAATTTTAAAGGAATTCATGCAATTTTAAGAAATTTTAAAGAATTTTAAGGGATTCTAAATATTTTTAAATTAAGAGGATTTTTAAGAGTTTTTAAAGAATTTCAAAAGATTTCGACGAATTCAAGCGATTTTTCAGGTTTTTGTGAAATTTTGAGGAATTTCAAACGGTTTGAAGGAGTTTTAAGGGGTTTGAAGGAATTAAAAATTTAAATTTAAATTTACAAATTTTCATTTTAAAAGATTCCACAAAATGCGAGGGATTTTATGTAATTTTTCGATATTTCTAATAATTTTAAAGGGTTACAAGAGATTTTTCTAATTTTTAAAAGATTCTGTGAGAATTTTAAAGGATTTCATGGAATTTGATAAGATATTTAATAATTTTAAGGTATTTTTAATGTGAGGGAATTTCAAGAGGTTTCTAGGAATTTTTAGAGAATTTCATGAATTTTAACGTGGATTTCAAGAGATTAATGATTTTGAAGGTTTTTATGTGCATTTTTAACTATTTTTAAGTGATTTTTACGAAATTGAAGAGATTTTGAGGATATTAAAACAATTTTGTAGAATTATATGGGATTTTAGGATATTTCTTGAAATTTGAAGGGATTTTAAAAGTTTTGTAAGAATTTTATGAGGTTTTAAGGAATTTGAAATATTATCATGTAATTTTAAGGAATTTTATGAGATTTCTAGTAATTTTAAGTGATTTCGAGAGATTTAAAAATTTTTCACAAATTCATTGAATTTGACGAGATTTTTAATGATTTCCAGGGATTTTAAATGTGAAGGAATTTCAAGACGTTTCTAGGAGTTTTTAGAGATTTTCATGAATTTTAACGTGGATTTAAAAAGATTTTTGATTTTTAAAATTTGTGTGAAATTTTAAAGATTTTCAAGAGGTTGCAACGATTTGAAAGTTTTTAAATGATTTTTAAGGAATTTCTAAGGCTTTCGAGGAATTTTAAGGAATTTCAAAAGATGTATCAAAGTTTTATTGAGTTTCAAGGAATTTTAAGACATTTTAACAAATTTCTGAGAATTGCGAGGGATTTTATGAAATTTTTGTGGATTTTCATGAGATTTCTAATAATTTTAACAGATTTCAAGAGATTTTTCAAGTTTTTAAAAAATTTTGTAGAATTGTTAAGAATTTCGTGGAATTCCAAAAGCTTTTTATGATTTTTAAAAGATTGTATAAAATTTACAAAGATTTCGAAGGTTTTCGTCAAATTGTAAGGGTTTTTGAAAAATATTTCTAATTTATAAAATATATATTTTGTAATATTTTTCAGGATTTAAGATATTTCGTGAAATTTTAAGGGATTTAAAATGTTTCGTAAGAATTTTATGAGGTTTTGAGGAATTTGAAATATTATCCTGTAATTTTAAGGAATTTTATGAAATTTTTCTGATATTTAAATGTTTTTGAGGGAATTTTAACGCATTTTAAAGATATAAAAGGATTTTAAATGTTACCGTAAACTTTAAAAAATGTTTAATAGTTTTTCAGGCAATTTTATGGAGAGATTTCAAAAGATTTTTACGATTTTTAAAAGATTTAGTAGAATTTAAAAGGATTTCAAAGGCTGTACATTTTTTAAGGATTTTCAAAGAATTAGTCGATTTCTATAAAAGATATTGTGGAATTTTTATGCATCTGATGGATTTTTATGTGATTTCTAATAATTTTAAAAGATTTCAAGAGATTTAAAAATTTTTTACAAATTCATTGAATTTGGCGAGATTTTTAATGATTTACAGGGATTTTAAATGTGAAGGAATTTCAAGACGTTTCTAGGAGTTTTTAGAGATTTTCATGATTTTTAACGTGGATTTAAAAAGATTTTTGATTTTTAAAATTTGTGTGAAATTTTAAGGATTTTCAAGAGGTTTCCAGGAATTTGAAGATTTTTAAACGAATTTTAAGGAATTTCTAAAGCATTCGAGAAATTTTCTATGTAACATTTTTAAGGGATATAAAAGATATGAGATTTTAAATTTGACCATGGAAATTCAAGAATTTTTCTGGGAATTTTAAGAGATTTTCATGAATTTTAATGTGGATTTCAGAAGATTTATGATTTTGAAAATTTGTGTGGAATTTTTAAGGGTTGCATGGAATTTGAAGATATTTCTAATACCTTTAATGAATTTTAAAGGATATAAAATGGATTTGAATTGTTATCATTGAATTTAAAAGAATCTTAAGAATTGACTGATTTATTAATGAAGAACAATCAATTAATAGATGAATTAAAGAATATGATTGGATTATAAATAGGATAGAATAATTTGAAGGGGTTAAAGGGCATAAATAAAGGAGATGAGGAACTTGAAAAGTCTAGGTCGATCCCTGTGGTGAACCAGAAACTCCAGATGGTATTCTTTGTGGACGTGAGTCGCGATATCAAATTAAAACGTTCTTTGAATAGGGTCGTTAACGACATCGTGCTGCTTCCTTCCTAGAGAAACAACTTTCAACGAAACTCATTAAATTTATGCACGACCAAAGTTTCAGTTTCCTCCTCGACAATGACAACGATATGAACTTTCTTACCAGTTTTTCCTAATTTCAACTCGTTGTTTTGTCATTATTTAGGAACATTTTTCACACGATGTGAATTCAAATCGTGAATAATAATTGCAAATAAAGAAAAAGAATATTTTCAAAAATTGTTCGATTTTATGACTTGAAAATAACATAAAAACACTACATATACATATTCCACATTTATGAAGGGTGGAAATTCAAAAGTACATAAGAGTCATTTTTTTCTAATGATTTTTAAAGATTTTAAATACAATTAAGAAGCTAAAAGGGATTTCTAGTAATTTTGGGAGATTTCTACGAATTTTAACATGGATTTCAAGAGATTAATCATTTTCAAGGTTTTTGTGAATTTTTAAAGATTTTCAAGAGGTTTCTAGGAATCTTATGATTTTTTTAACGAATTTAAAGGAAATTCGAAGGTTTTCGTCAAATTTTAAGGGTTTTAAAAAAATATTTCTAATTTATAAAAGATATATTTTGTAATATTTTTCAGGATTTAAAAGAATTTGATGAAATCTTTAAGGATTTTAAAAGATTTTAAGAGTTGAGAAATTTCCAGAGGTTGCTAAAAATTTTTGAGATTTTCACTAATTCTAACATGAATTTTAGGAGATTTTTAATAATTTACATGAAAGGATTTCAAGAGATTTTTCTGGTTTTTAAAAGATTTTGTGAAATTTTAAAGGATTTCATGAAATTTGATAAGATTTCTAATGATTTTAAAGGATTTTAAATGTGAAGGAATTTCAAGAGGTTTCTAGGAATTTTTAGAGATTTTCATGAATTTTAAGGTGGATTTCAAAAGATTTATGATTTTGAAAATTTTCGTAAAATTATAAGAGATTTCAGGAGATTTCGTGAAATTTTAAAGGAATTCATGCAGTTTTAAGAAATTTTAAAGAATTTTAAGGGATTCGAAATATTTTTCAATTATGAGGATTTTTAAGCGCTTTTAAAGAATTTCAAAAGATTTCGACGAATTCAAGCGATTTTACAGGTTTTTGTGAAATTTTAAGGAATTTCAAACGGTTTGAAGAAGTTTCAAGGGGTTTGAAGGAAATTTAAATTTAAATTTAAATTTAAAAATTTTTATTTTAAAAGATTTCTAAATATTGCGAGGGATTTTATGTAATTTTTCGATATTTCTAATAATTTTAAAGGGTTTCAAGAGATTTTTCTAGTTTTTAAAAATTTTGTGAGAATTTTAAAGGATTTCATGGAATTTGATAAAATTTCTAATAATTTTAAGGTATTTTTAATGTGAGGGAATTTCAAGAGGTTTCTAGGAATTTTTAGAGATTTTCATGAATTTTAACGTGGATTTCAAGAGATTAATGATTTTGAAGGTTTTTATGTGCATTTTTAACTATTTTTAAGTGATTTTTACGAAATTGAAGAGATTTTGAGGATATTAAAACAATTTTGTTTTATATGGGATTTTAGGATATTTCTTGAAATTTGAAGGGATTTTAAAAGCTTTATAAGAATTTTATGAGGTTTTAAGGAATTTGAAATATTATCATGTAATTTTAAGTGATTTCGAGAGATTTAAAATTTTTTTACAAATTCATTGAATTTGACGAGATTTTTAATGATTTCGAGGGATTTTAAATGTGACGTTTCTAGGAGTTTTTAGAGATTTTCATGAATTTTAACGTGAATTTAAAAAGATTTTTGATTTTTAAAATTTGTGTGAAATTTTAAGGATTTTCAAGAGGTTTCTAGGAAGTTGAAGATTTTTTAACGAATTTTAAGGAATTTCTAAGGCTTTCGAGAAATTTTAAGGAATTTTAAAAGTCGTGTCAAAGTTTTATTGAGTTTCAAGGAATTTTAAAACATTTTAACAGATTTCTGAGAATTGCGAGGGATTTTATAAAATTTTATGAGATTTTTAAAAGATATTGTGGAATTTTTATGGATTTTCATGAGATTTCTAATAATTTTAACAGATTTCAAGATGGAATTTGGCGAGATTTCTCATAATTTACAAGGATTTAAAATGTTAAGGAATTTCAAGACATTTCTAGGAATTTTTGAATATTTTTTATGAATTTTAAGGGATTTTGACGATTTTCAAGTTGTTTTCACTAAATTCAAAAGAATTTTAGAATTTCTAAATAATTTTGTAGATTTTTAAGGGATTTCAGAATATTGAGTGGAATTTGAAAGGAATTTAATGGATTTAAAATGTTGTAAAATTAGGAGGAATTTTAAGATATTTCCAAAACCTAAAATTTATATTTTAATTTCTAACAGATATCTAACAAAATTTAATGAAACCCCAGAAACCTTTTTAAATCTCCTAATATTTTACAAAAACCTTTGAAATTTTTATGTAGAGTTTTAACGAGTTTTAAGTGATTTTTACGAAATTCAAGAGATTTTTAGGATATTTCGTAAAATTTTAAGAAATTTTAAAAGCTTTGTAAGAGTTTTATGAGGTTTTAAGGAATTTGATATATTATCCTGAAATTTTAAGAAATTTTATGAGCTTTCTAATAATTTTAAGTAATTTCGATGTATTTTTCTGATATTTAAATACTGTTGTGAGAATTTTAAAGGTTTTCCTGGAATTTGATAAGATTTCTATGTAACATTTTTAAGGGATATAAAAGATATAAAGAGATTTTAAATTTTACCATAAAATTTCAAGAATTTTTCTGGGAATTTGAAGAGATTTCAAAGTTTGTCATGAATTTCAAAAGACTTCTAGGAATTTTTAGAGGTTTTCATGAATTTTAACGTGGATTTCAAAAGATTTATGATTTTTTAAACGTATTTAAAGGAATTTCGAAGGTTTTCGTGAAATTTTAAGGGACGAGGATAGGAATATATATTTCAAATAGTTATGAGTAGGTATAAACAGTGGAAAACTATGTTGCTCAAATTGTCAAGAATTTTCCTCAGTGAAGTTGGAATAATTTCACTGGTAAACATATTTCGTTCCATTTTCCTGCGATCTCGTTGAAAATACCTTCAGGCGCGATTCGAAATACTCATAGAGTCGAGTATGACTCCCTAGTGATGTCGAGATGACGTTGCTGACTCAGAGGCAGCAGGTAGGGTAACTTTAAATTACAAAACACTCCGTATCCGTCAGAGACTGAAGGGAGGAAAGTGGAAACACTGTGTTGAGTCATCCATTTAATACCACGCGAAATACATCTCCAAGGTAAACGACAAATGCTATACGAAAGTTCGTATTGCGCTTTTATAATTATATAAAAGAAAAAACGAATTTACTTTCTTTTCCATATTATATAATTTATTATATTTTATTTCTCTAATCTCTTAAAATCCATTTTATATATATATATATATTCTATAAAATCCATTAAAAGTATTAGAAATATCTTCAAATTCCATGAAATCCTTAAAAATTCCAAAAAAATTTTGAAACTCATAAATCTTTTGCAATCTACGTCAAAATTTATGAAAATCTGGAAAAATTCCTAGAAACCTTTTGAAATTCCATGACATACTTTAAAATCTCTTAAAATTCACAGAAAAATTCTTGAAATTTTATGGTAACATTTAAAATCTCTTGATATCTTTTATATCCTTGAAAAATGTTATATAGAAATCTTATAAAATTCCAGAAAATCCTTTAAAATTCTCACAAAATCATTTAAATATCAGAAAAATCTCTCGCATTCACTTAAAATTATTAGTAATCTCATAAAATTCCTTAAAATTTCAGAATAATATTTCAAATTCCTTAAGGTCATGTAAGACTTACCCGATCCCTACCTTACCGACATTTTTCTGTCTGCAACGCTGCGTCTACATTTATTGAGATATCAAATGGAAAATTTCTAAAATTAAAGAAAATATACTAAGGTATGTTTATCTGGTCTTAAATTTTTGTAAAAATAAAAAAATAATTTTTCAACAATTTTTTTATTACAAATGTCAATATTTAAGACCAGATAAACGTACCTTAGTGCTTTAGCTTCAATTTCAGAAATTTTAAATTTGATATCTCAATAAACGTAGACGTAGCGTTGCAGACAAAATATGTCGGTAAGGTAGGGATCGGGTAAGTCTTACATGGCTTTAAAACCTCATAAAATTCTTACGAAACTTTTTAAATCCCTTAAAATTTCACGAAATATCTTAAATCCTGAAAAATATTACAAAATATATCTTTTATAAATTAGAAATATTTTTCAAAAACCCTTACAATTTGACGAAAACCTTCGAAATCTTTGTAAATTTTACACAATCTTTTAAAAATCATAAAAAGCTTTTGGAATTCCACGAAATTCTTAACAATTCTACAAAATTTTTTAAAAACTTGAAAAATCTCTTGAAATCTGTTAAAATTATTAGAAATCTCATGAAAATCAATAAAATCCATAAAAATTCCACAATATCTTTTAAAAATCTCATGAACTTTCATAAAATCCCTCGCAATTCTCAGAAATTTGTTAAAATGTCTTAAAATTCCTTGAAACTCAATAAAACTTTGACACGACTTTTGAAATTCCTTAAAATTGCTCGAAAGCCTTAGAAATTCCTTAAAATTCATTTAACAACTTTCAAATCCTAGAAACCTCTTGAAAATCCTTAAAATTACACACAAATTTTCAAAATCATAAATCTTTTTAAATCCACGTTAAAAATCATGAAAATCTCTAAAAACTCCTAGAAACGTCTTGAAATTCCTTCACATTTAAAATCCCTCGAAATCATTAAAAATCTCGTCAAATTCAATGAATTTGTAAAAAAATTTTAAATCTCTCGAAATTACTTAAAATTACTAGAAATCTCATAAAATTCCTTAAAATTACATGATAATATTTCAAATTCCTTAAAACCTCATAAAATTCTTATAAAGCTTTTAAAATCCCTTCAAATTTCAAGAAATATCCTAAAATCCCATATAATTCTACAAAATTGTTTTAATATCCTCAAAATCTCTTCAATTTCGTAAAAATCACTTAAAAATAGTTAAAAATGCACATAAAAACCTTCAAAATCATTAATCTCTTGAAATCCATGTTAAAATTCATGAAAATCTCTAAAAATTCCTAGAAACCTCTTGAAATTCCTTAACATTTTAAATCCCTGTAAATCATGAGAAATCTCGCCAAATTCCACGAAATCCTTAACAATTATTCTACAAAATTTTTTTCAAACTTGCAAAATCTCTTGAAATCTGTTAAAATTATTAGAAATCTCATGAAAATCCATAAAAATTCCACAATATCTTTTAAAAATCTCATAAAATTTCATAAAATCCCTCGCAATTCTCAGAAATCTGTTAAAATGTCTTAAAATTCCTTGAAACTCAATAAAACTTTGACACGACTTTTGAAATTCCTTAAAATTGCTCGAAAGCCTTAAAAATTCCTTAAAATTCATTTAAAAACTTTCAAATCCTAGAAACCTCTTGAAAATCCTTAAAATTACACACAAATTTTCAAAATCATAAATCTTTTTAAATCCACGTTAAAATTCACGAAAATCTCTAAAAACTCCTAGAAACGTCTTGAAATTCCTGCACATTTAAAATCCCTCGAAATCATTAAAAATCTCGCCAAATTCAATGAATTTGTAAAAAATTTAAAAATCTCTTAAAATCACTTTAAATTACTAGAAATCTCATAAAATTCCTTAAAATTATAAAATCTCTAGAAATTTCAAGCAACCTCTTGAAATTCCTTCACATTAAAAATACCTTAAAATTATTAAATATCTTATCAAATTCCATGAAATCCTTTAAAATTCTCACAAAATCTTTTAAAAATTAGAAAAATCTCTTGTAACCCTTTAAAATTATTAGAAATATCGAAAAATTACATAAAATCCCTCGCAATATTTAGAAATCTTTTAAAATAAAAATTTGTAAATTTAAATTTCCTTCAAACCCCTGGAAACTTCTTCAAACCGTTTGAAATTCCTTAAAATTTCACAAAAACCTGTAAAATCGCTTGAATTCGTCGAAATCTTTTGAAATTCTTTAAAAACGCTTAAAAATCCTCATAATTGAAAAATATTTCAAATCCCTTAAAATTCTTTAAAATTTCTTAAAATTGCATGAATTCCTTTAAAATTTCACGAAAAATCCTGAAATCTCTTAAAATTTTACGAAAATTTTCAAAATCATAAATCTCTTGAAATCCACCTTAAAATTCATGAAAATCTCTAAAAATTCCTAGAAACCTCTTGAAATTCCTTCACATTTAAAATCCCTTAAAATCATTAGAAATCTTATCAAATTTCATGAAATCCTTTAAAATTCCACAAAATCTTTTAAAACCCAGAAAAATCTCTTGAAATCCTTTTACTTAAATTATTAAGAATCTCATAAAACTCCATAAAATCCATAAAAATTCCACAATATATTTTAAAAATCGAAAGATTTCTTGAAAACCCTTAAAATTTGATGAAAACCTTCGAAATCTTCGTAAATTCTACAAAATCTTTTAAATTCCATAAAATTCCCTTAAAATCCCCAGATTATCGAGTTTAGACTCGTGACAAAATGATTACTAACGAAACCAAATTCAAAATTGCAAATTCAATTCCCGCGGAATTTACGATCGAATTCTACCGACTCTTTTTACATGAAATTATAACTAAAAGCAATTAAAATTTGTTAAATAACCATCCCAAATAAAAGACAAAATTCCTTTTTCACCGGACAAGAGTTCTTTTTAAACTTCGACGAGTATACCTGTTACAAAATAAAAATCGAATAGAAAACACGTGTTTTGTTCCAGGTGTACATGATGGTTTTTGGGAGGCAGCGAGAGGGTGGAATACGAAACTCATTAATCACTCGGTAATTAAATCATGCTCGAGTCGGCGGCGTCAACGGCACGCGCTTAATTGCCAAGTCTGTTCCCATGTATTGCATGCACCCTCCGATACTAAACGACTATGAAAAGTGACATGTTAGCTCGTTATACTTTGAAATTCCGCCTCACTAATGCACCATACGTGTACAATTTAAACCAATTACGTGATCTAATTTATGCTGAGTTAGGAGTGTTGTAACTACACGGTAATTCGACTTGAAGATGTAAGTGACGTTTGGAAGATAACATATATGTATATATAGTATATGCAGCACTTCAAGAAGAGCAGTTATGTTATGTTACTTAGTTTTGTGTTCGAAATTCAAATCCTTGTCTTGAACAGCCTTCTGACTATAATTTACCCACGTTATAATTTCAAGTTAAAAGCAAAGATGAAATTTCCCTATTTTTCCCTATTTAAAGTAGGTTTCCAGCGTGGTCCGGATTCAACCCGTATAGAAATTTCGATAGGGTTCTTGTGGGGGCTTCACTAGTTTTCCCTTTTTTAGTCGGGGTCCTGATGAGGAAAACTATTCAGGGCCCTGATTGGGAAAACTATTCGGGGCTCTGATGGGGAAAACTATTCGAGGCCCTGATGGGGAAAACTAGTCGGGTCCCTAATAGGGAAAACTAGTCGAAGCCACAGCTAGATCTTAACGCTTTTGCTAGTTAGGCCCCAACTAGATATTCCAGTAGGGGCCTATTGGGAATCGCCCTTCCACAACCCTATTAAAGAAAGGCCTGCTGTGGCCCTGATTATTTTTTTCTAGACTAAAACTTCTACTTCGGGCCACACTAGAACCCTACTTTAAATCCCTGGTAATTCTAAGAACTTTATTTCATTATGAGTCTAGAAGGTACAGCAAAATGAAGTGGAAAATATTTTTTGTAACCTAACTGATAAATACTTACTTCACTAGCGCCAGACAGGGCCTTGATTAGTTTATCCAGATTAGAACTTCTAGTCCCGGCCACGTTGGATTCCTACTTAAACTGGCGAAAGATAGGGAAATTTCTAGAAGGGAAATCGTCACAGATGCATAACTATATACGTTTATAATGAAAAATATATATCGAGGGACCTGATTGGGGCCACAGCAGGGGCTTCTTTGATAGGGCTGTAGAAGGGCCTAACTGACAAAAGCGTTACGATCTAGCTGGGGCCCCGGCTAGTTTTCCCAATAAGGGCCCTCGCTAGTTTTCCCTATCAGGGCCCGACTAGTTTTCCCTATAAGGGCCCGACTAGTTTTCCTCATCAGGGCCCCGAATAGTTTCCCCACCAGGGCCCGACTAAAAGAAGGGAAAACTAGTGAGAACCAACTAGATCCCTATCGAAATTTCTACACGGGTTGATTTTGATTTGATTCGGTTTTAGATTTCAGTGGAAATTGGAGATAGGTAGAAATATACGTAAGACGAGAAAAACGTAATCCAACCTTGCTTTTCGAAGGCAGGTTGGATATGAATTACGAGCGGAATGTGGAACGGAGTTAAAAAGTTGAGCAAAAGCTGCCGGTAGTGCATATATACGAAACTGAGAAGCGGAAATTGCGCACCTCGCAAACCTTGTGCTTGTGGCTTGTAGTTTCATTGAATGGAATTCCACTCCGTAAGATATCGACATATATGCTTTGCATTAGGTGTCGTATATTATAACACAGCTACAGAGGCTGTAGATATTTATATACTACTTATATCGAGTTTACTCAAGGAGCACAAAATGCGAGTTCAGGATGGTTTTGATAAAATTTTTTTTATATAGACGAGCTATAGTTGTTCCTCGGCGAATCATTTCAGTAATGAAATAATTTTTTAATTTTTAAAATTTTTTCCTGAAATCTCCTTAAATTCCTTAAAGTCACTTGAAATTTCTTGAAAATTATTAAATATTATCCAATTCGTTTAAAATCCTTTGACACTTTTGACCTTCATTAAAAATCCCTTACAATATTTATAAATATTTTTAAATAATTGAAACTCCTGAAAGTAGTATGATTTTTTTTGGAATTCCTTAAAAACTTTTTAAAATCTCTTGAAATCCTTTAGGAAATCCTGATATCTTTGAAATCTTGTAAAATCTCATGAAATATCTTTAAATTTCCAAAATCATTTACAATCTTGTGAAAATTCTTGAAAATCGTTTAATTCTTGAAATTTCTTTTACAATCTTTTAAAAATTTTCAATATAATTAAAAATCCTTTGAAAAAATCAAGAAAACATGTAAATTAATTTAAAATCTTGGAAGTCCCCTGAATTCTTTACACATTTTTAAAAATAACTTTTAAATCTATTTACATCGCTTTAAATTCTCCAGAAATCCTTTAGGAAACCTTGATATCTTTGTGTAGAGGATATGTGGGAACGGGATTCACTTCAGTGATAACTCAACCGATTGCAATAAACACACACTTTAATTAATGTTGAACGAGATACAAGAAGCACGTGCTCGAAGAGCTTACAACAGCGAACTAAACATAAGATCCGGCAACAATGTACGTCTCAGCTTATAGACAACCTTACCATGCTAACCTGTACGCACGGGTGGTCATTATGCAGGGGTCAATTTCTACACTTCCCCTCAAACGTGCGTATGTATATTTTTAAGTGGGACCAATTCCCATTCTAGCGATGTGCTCCTGATGTTTTGGACCTCCAAGTCCCTTTGTTAAAACGTCGGCCATCATCTTCCCAGTTGGTAAGTAACCAACCTTTATACTTCCGTCCTTCAAAACTTCTCGCACGAAATGATGACGAATGTCAATGTGTTTCGTTCGAGAATGGAATACTGCAT
>UCOH01012335.1:0-47424 GCA_900474275.1 Synergus japonicus | reverse complement strand
GTGACCTACTTTTCACTAATTCAGATTTATAGAGCACTACGCATATTCCTTGTAGTTCAAAGACAATTTTAATTTGATCAACATTACTGACTAATTATAGTAAGTAGTAGCATATATTCTTAAATTATATAATTAAATTTGTTTGTATATATTTCATTCGTCCAGTATCTTTAATTGACTTAAGGGGTGAGCCTAATTTTTTCCTCCAATATCATTCGGGGAAAACGAGTTATCCCTTTGCTTCGAAGTTGAAAAAAATATAAAGTTTGATCGATTCCAGTACCTAAAGAAACCTTGACTTGAGCCAAAACGAAACCAAAGTTCAACATATGTTCACAAACTTTTTCTATTATGAACACGAAATTACTTCAGTCATTTTTTATCCCGTAATTCTTTTATTTGTGGTTATAATTAGTTATTTTACGATTAATTTATATACATTTCAGGGTGAAAAATTGTATGCATAACAATATAATTCATATAATATTTAAAGTTTATCCGGGGTTCGATGTATCCTGAAAAGCAGTACTCTAAAACAATAAACTCCGGTTAATTCAAGTTTGAAACAACTTTCCAACTAGGAGCTTTTTCCATTTTAAATTAATGTTGATAATATTTCCTAATTTTTCCGAAGAAAAAGGAAATAAACAAGCAATGTACTAATATTCATTCAGAAAGAGAAGAAGAAATCCTACGAGAAAGCGAATGAAAAAGTAGAGAAGTGGTCAATCCTCACAGGAATAAACATAAAATTGAATAATATCGCTCTCGCGAAATATAAGAATGGAAATAAATCAAAAGTAGAGCATTGATAAAAGAAAAACAAATGTTTAGTTGATGCCAGAGTTTTCAGTAGTAGTTTTTTTTTTCAGCATTGATATGGCATTGGTCTGCAAAAAAGGAAGAAGGTCTGAACATAGAAGGGTTTGTACTACTGATGCCTGTAAATAAGAGTGTTAATAAAAAATGTATTAACCCCTTCATAAGATAAAATAAATTAAAAAATGTATTAATCCTTCATAAGTAAATTTTTTTTTGTGAGGAGATATAAATCTCCTCTTTCCATAGAATATTTGCAGGGGATAGTAGTACAAACCCGTCCATGGTCAGACTTCCGCATTTCTCGCAAATCAATACTAAATTATTTTTTTGCTGACTTGAAAAGTAGTTGAATCCAATAAAATAAAATAATGATATGTCATCTATCCGCGATAAAAAGGAACGGCTGACCAAAGACAGGGGTTTACTACTGAACCCAGAAAATATATTCTGGAGATAAAAAAGATTTATCTTTATCACACGATAATTTAATGGACCATTTTATGAAAACCTTAATAGATAATATTAATTATTTTGTTTAGAGGCATCAGTAGTACAGATCCGGTTATGGTCAGACATTCTCTATTATTCCTTCTTAGTGTGCGACTCTAAGAAGGAAAAATAAGGAAAATACTATACAAAAAAGGATACTCACATCCAAAAAAGGAAACTTGCATCCAAAAAAGGATACTCCCTCTTTCAAGGAAGTATAAGGGAAAACCTGGCGAGAGGCGGACAAACATTAGCATGAAAGTAGGAAACTGGGTACGAAACTCTACTTACATCCAGCAAGGAGTAGATAGGTTGACTTTCCGTATAAAAGACATCAAGAGAGAGAGAAGAGAGTTAAGGTAGAAGGAAAGAAAAATGGGAAAAGACTTGCCTCAGAGACAGGCAGAGAGAGAGAGAGAGAGAGAGAGAGAGAGAGAGATAGGGTGAGGCAGAAATAGAGAGAAGAGAGTCGAGAAACGGGGTTGTAGGGCTTGAATTTTATTAAAATATTTAAGTAGCGAATTGCATTAGGGAAATAGCGACACTATTGTTCGCTGAAATATCATTACTACCATTCGTGAATCAACGGCGTGGAGCGAAAGTTTTGGCTTTTCATCGACCCCTTCCTCTGACCTCACAACTCCTTAGGTCACATTCTCTCATTGAAAATTTCCAGTCTTCTGGGAAAACAATGCCGTGTATTCTCCAACTAAAGTCGTTTTAACTCACTTTTCATGTCATTCACGCTTCTTGCGATCTCACAAAGGAAAATTTTATTTGAAAAAACCAAAGGCTTGAGACTTGAATAAATATTGAATTTACATATATAAAAACTGAAAATCTGTGTGTATGTGTGTGTTCAACACCTTGGAAGCTATTGGAACCAAATGTTGCAGGACGTCATAAATTTTAAATTGGAAATCTCTTAAAACACCGGGTAAATTTCTGTTAGCATTGAAATGTAGATTAAAACGTTTGAACGGGAAAAATTTAATGCTCTTTTCTAGTAAAAGATGACGACGGTAAGTTCTTGTCCAATAATGTTTTATTCTGCTTTAGTTGGGGTTTAAAACGAATTATGTCGTGTTTGTCTTGTAAGTAGAAGTTCGAATAGAAATTTAATCATAACGCATGACAAAATACTAGCCTCGTTAGAATTGAGAAAGCACTTCACGTCGTAAGAAAGTTGCGAAAGTTCCACGAGGCACTATTGAGATGAAAACTTTATTTATTTAAGTTATGTTTCTAGAGCTTCAGAAACTGCAATCCCCCCGGTTTCTAGTTGCCAATTACACAGAATTTGTAGTCGAGCCGCTTCGAGCTGTTCGAGAACGTCACTGGCATTAATTCCATTTTTGAAGCTAGCACCCGGCCATTATCAGTAGAAAGCGGCAAAACCTTTCAACTGTTGAGAGCTGGGAAAATTTAAAATTGAAATTCAATTAAAACATCAGCCAGCTCGCTTCTCGTTATCGCCTGCATTTTTCAAAGTGATTCGCTTCTCGTTTCAAAGTCTCGTTTCGCGTGTTAGCCACATTCCCTCGGCAATATTAAATGCAGAGGATACAAGTTTTCTAAAGACCCGAGAAACTTTTCTGAGTGCCTAAAGTTCTAGTAAAACGAGTTGCCTTACGAGGCCTGTGTATTCCCTGAGAAGAAAAAGTGCAATAAAAGACAAGAAGAAGTCGGTGGGATATTCTGCTAAGGAGGTTATAATTAGAACGATTAAAGTCGTCTTTAATTAACTTCAAAATTTCTAATTAACTTCCGTTTGCAAGTCAAAACTGGCTTTAGCACGTTTCGTAAAGTTCAATAATTTTAGAGCATCATGCATCATTCTTTAGTGGTAAAATTCTTGAGATGAACTTTGAAACGTGGTTTATAATTAACTTTTGTTCATGGGAGTTAACGTGTAAAGTTAGAAGGTAACTTTTCTTTCTACAAAATTTAGCTTATTTTTATAAAAGCCTTTGTTTTTTTTAATTTTTCTCTGAATAAAAATGTTCAATTTGCAATATTTTCTAATTTAAACTGATTCAATTTGCAATTTTTGGAAATTAGATTCTTTAAAATTAGATTGGGTTGAAGTTTTAGATGTTTAGTCTGATGATTTTTTTTATATTTCTTGGAATAATAATAAAAAAAAAAGTTTTCACTGTTCCTAAAACCCAATATTTTTATTTAGCAATTTTAGAGAATTTAGAGGATTTTTAAAGAGACTTTAAAGAATTGCAAAAAATTTTCAATCTTAAGGATTGGACTGAAGTTTCAGACGTCTTTTCGGACGATTTTTTGTCTTTGATTTGCCGAATTTGAAAATAATCTTCAGATTATTTTCGATGTTGTGATTTTCATAAATTTTCATGGATTTTACTAGCTACTATGGTTTTATTGATTCTAGTGATCTTTTTCTGGTTCAAGAAAAACATCATTCAAACAAAACTATATTATAAAAAACTTAAATGTATATATTTATATTGATATTTCAAGGGATTTTACGATATTTTATTGGATTTTCAGATATTTTAAGCGATTTAATCAGATTTCATGGGATTTTCAATTATGTGAAGGAATTACTATGGATTTTCAATAATTTTAAAGAATTTGACGATATTTTATGGGAATTAATTAAGAAATTCAAGGGATTTTACGAAAATTCAGTGGGTTTTTAGAAATTTTAAGAGGGTTAATCAGATTTCATGGAACTTTGAGTAATTTTAAGGAATACCAATTGATTTTGCGAAATTTTGAGGAATTTCATAATATTTCAAAGGATTTTTAGTAATATTAAGCGATTTAATCAGATATCATGGGATTTTGAATAATGTGAAGAAATTTCATGAGATTTTCAATAATTTTACAGAATTTGACGATATTTTATGGGAATTAAGTAATTTTAAGGGATATCAAGTAATTTTACGAAATTCCATTGGATTTTAAGGTAATTTTAAGTCATTTCAAGAATTTTCAAGAATTTAAAGAAAATTTCATGGAATTTCATAAAATTTTATAGGATTTTTAGTAATTTTAAGGGATATAACGATAGATTGTGGAATATTAAGTAATTTTAAAGACTTTTAAGGGGTTCGAGGGATTTTACGGAATTTCATGGAATTTTAAATACTTGCAAGATATTTTACGATATTTTATGAGATATATTATTTTTCAAGGACTTTTAAAGGATTTTACGAAATTCCATTGGATTGTCAGGAATTTTAAGAGATTTCATGAAACCTCATGGAATTTTAAGTAATTTTAAGGATTTTGAAGGATATTAAAGGAAATTTTAAGTAATTTCAAGAGATTTCAAGGGATACTGAGTAATTTAAGAAGAGTTTACGAAAATGAAAGGAATTTTATGAAACTTATAAAGTTTCCTGAAATTATCAAGCTATGACAAGTTCTTATAATTCAAAGATTATAAAAATTCTAATTTATTTTGCATACTTCTGATTTTAAAATCCTTCAATTTGAAATTGTGTAGAATCCTTTGTTTTGTTAAAAAATTGTTTTTTTGTGACAGGTTTTCAGTCTCAACTGATGTTTTAATTTTAATTTATAAAATTTTGTTGTTTTTTTCTTTATAAAGAAAAAAATAACACAATTTTAGAGTTTACTCTAAAATGGCATCAATAAATAAAAAAAAAGGTTTCTGTACCTTGGTTTCTATTTTTTGGACATTATAAACAAGAAAATGAAATTAAAAAAATTCGTCAGAAAAGACGTCTGAAATTTCAGTCTAATATCTTAAGGAATTCTAAGAGATTTTATAAGATTTCGAAAATTATAAGATGATTTCAAGAGATTTACAAAAGATTTAAATGTTTATAAAGAATGTCAACTAATTTTAAAGGATTTAATGTAATTTACTCCACATTAGAATAAATTCCTTAAAATTTCTTAAAATTTGAAATTTTTTTAAAATCTATAGAAATTTCTAAAAATCTCTGGAACAGTCTTTTGATAAATATAGAAATCCCTTGAAATCTTGTGAAAACTCTTGAAAATCCTTAAACTGTTTTGAATTCTTTTAAAAATTCATTGAAATTCATTAATATATCTTCAAATTCTCCGACATCACTTAAAATCTCTGGAAAATCCCTTGCAATAAAAATAAAATGATTTTAGGATTTTTTTGATAGGGCAGAGCGGGGCAAATTGAGCATAGGGTCAAGTCATGGAAGGGGAACACGTTGTGCATGCGTAAACTGCCACACGGTGATCGAGTGAGTTATGAGAACGCTTTGTTTTTTTTCCCCCAAAATGTAAAAAATTTGCTCTTCGCTATTTTTCGTTTAGAATCATAAAAAAAGATTTTTTTATAATCACGTAAGCAATAAAATTTTACTTAATTTAATTAATTTATTGATCAGTAATGCAAATGTACACAGAAATATTATATCAATTTTTTAAAAATGCATTGCAATTTAGGGATGAACGTGTCATATTGATAATTTTTACCATTAAACATATTAAATGTTACAAAAACTGTATGTAATACTTTAATACAATATATGTTAAAGTTTGATATGTTTTTTAAAATTTAATATTCATCTAATTGGTGAAGTGAGAATCTGGATTCATTCGGTGTGACTAACTTTAAGATATTTCAAATTTATAGAAGGAATTTTAATATAATCGCTTGTACATTAAGTGGATTAAGGCTCCTCGTTCGATCGCCGAAGTTAAGCACAGCTTGATCGGTTATGTGTGGACGGGAGCAGCCTTAAAAAATTATACGTCTTCCATTATACTCCAACAGAATTAGTTTGCTATCGTTGAACGGGTTAGTTGAGCTATTTTTCGTCTAGAATCATAAAAAAAGATTTTTTTATAATCACGTAAGCGTTAAAAGTTCACATATTTATTGACCTCTCGATTCTCAATAGTTTTTTAGTTCCAAGTCTTATGACTTTTTTATAACTTAACTTTTGCTTCGATAAGTCAGGTCGGGGCTACACTGAGAAAAATGGATTGTAAACGGTAATGAAAAATATGTTACTAGGTATAATCTTGGACTATTAACTATGGAACAGCAATCTAGATTATTAAAACCATAATCTCTAGATGTTAAAATTTATAATCTACAATATTAGAATTTATAATCCAAGGTATTAAAATTTGTACCAACACTAAGATTTTAATCTACATTTTACATAATCTAGGGAAAAAATATCAGTTACCGCTATTCTGATAATAATAATTATAATATTTACTTCTCATAAAATCGGATTCCAATATACGAACTTCTTAATAATCAATTATCTATGAAAAGTCCGAGACAAAACGTTCAAGTGTTTGAGAAAAGAGCAAAACACATGGGTGACCCATGTTCGCCATGACACTTTACGGGCGTTTATTATCTTCAGATTTTACGAATTAGTTTATGAAGATTATAAAAATCTAACATCTAGACATTATTTTCAGTAATATCCTTATATATTAGGTAATACTTATAGATCATATACATTAACATATTTTACATTACCGGATACTATAGTAAAAAATGGATCATAAAACTTAGCTGTTAAAACTAGAGTATATATACTATATATATAGTATATATACTCTATATATAGTATATGTGTTAAAACTAGAGTATATATACTCTAGTTTTAACATCTATGTTTTATGATCCATTTTTCTCGGTGTAGTTGTGCAAGCGACGAAGATGACTAATAATTAATGATAATTCACTTTCTTTTACTGTTTGTGATCTCAAAGTTTGTTATTAATCTTAAATTATTTTATTTATTTACTTCTTAGTTAATTAAAAGTATAATTTTACGTAAAAAGACTGTAATAATATCCAAAGATTCAAAATAAGTTATTCATTACAGATATTCATTTATTTTATTGTTTAAATAATAATAATACTTTATGTTCCATTAGTATTGGTACTTTAATATATTTTATTCTTAATTACAACACTATTTAATATTTATATAGTTTATACATCATTATTGAGCTCATTCATTCCATTGCTCAACTTGCCCCATAAAATTTTTACATTTATGTAAATAACTTCTAAACCTGACATAAAATGGATTTTTTTCTGAAGTCGTTTAGAGAGGGATAAATTACGAATTCAACGTTATATGATTTAACTGAGTTTGATGAGCCGTCTGGAAGTTATGGCAGGTAAAATGAAAAATTGCTCAACTAGCCCCGCCCTACCCTATTTTAATCCAATAAATGCAAAAAAAATGAAATAAAAATATTAGACGATTAAAACATAAAACGTATTAAACTGTGAGAATTTAGGAACAATGTCAATGTGGGAAGTTGAGAAAAGGGGGAAAGTTACATGATTGACCCCCTGGATTTGAAGATGTATTATAGTTCGCAAATCAAGCGAGCCGTAAGGGTAATATAAGGCTTTTAGGCTTTTAGGTTTTCTTGTAGAAAAATCGACTCAGTGGTAGTGGTATTTGGCAGGCTTGAGTGGACAAGATGTAGCAGAAGTATTATATAACTGTGGGGAGTTCGTGACGCCGGCACCGCGCCCCATGAACAGCCATGTGTCAATGCCGGAATGCAAGTGTCCTGTATCCCATTTCGTTTTCTTTATTTTCTCGAAAAGTTTTGTGATGTCAGAAAGTCCAGAAGGGCTTGGAGAGTTTCGTCCACAAAATTCCCAGATGTATAGAGATCAGTTCGCTTCAAATAACTCGAATCCGATTTCAGTTATTGAATGGATCCTCGCTTTTGCGGATTTGGAAGAAGTCTATCAAGTTTCACTTGGGTGAAAGTGATTTTTTTCTGGTTCATGAAAAACATAATTCAAACAAAACTATATTATAAAAAACTTAAATGTATATATTTATATTTATATTCAAATTCTATAAAATCCTTTGAAATTCTGTAAAATCCCGAGTCGAAATTTAAGCCCTACTTTAAACCTACAGCTCCTTATTAAGACCTGCTTTGACGTTTTTTAAACTATAGCCCCTACTTTAAACCTCTAGCTCCTACAAAATGAAATATTAGAGCCTTCTTTGAATCCATTTGAAGGTACAGGCCCTACTTTGAATCTTTTGAGCCTACGGTCACACAATTTCAGAACCTACTTTGACGCTGTACACACGGAGAAAACTGGATATTAAACCATAATATCCAGCTATTTAACTATGGGACAACTATCTAGATATTTAGATATAATATCTTGATATTAAAACTTAATATCCAGATATTAAAATATATAATCCAAGTATTCTAACATTCAATATTTTAATCTCTGGATATTAAGTTTTAATATCAAGATACTATATCTAAATATCTAGATAGTTGTCCCATAGTTAAATAGCTAGATATTACGGTTTAATATCCAGTTTTCTCCGTGCAGGCTATCTCGTTTAATGCAGACCCTACTTTGAATCTTTAAAGCCTATAGTTATCGAACTCTGAGGCTACTTTGAAGCTTTTGAGCCTCAACTTTAATGTAGACCCTACTTTAAACCTTTTAAACTTACAGTTTTCAAATTCAAACGCTTTAAAATTAAATTTTTTCTTAAATATAAAAAAATAATTAATAATCAATAGAAGAAGAGTACTTCTTACTTCATTTTTTATTAATAATATACATATAAATTTGTAATTTATATAATAAATTATAAATTTATGATATAAAAAATATATAACTTTATTTATAATAAAGATATAATTGTTTATTTATAATTTATATCAGATATAAACATATATGTTTATGTTTGATCAAAAATATATCAGGTACAAAGAATTATTAGCAAATTTATTTTATTCAAGTAACCTTTGTAAAAGGTTACTAAAATAGTATAAAATGAAGAAAAAATTACATTAGTCAAACAAATTTTATACAAAAAATTTTTTTTTCATTTGTAAGTTCTTATTACCTAATATCTTCATGAAAATTTATAAATAATCTACAAAATTTACATCTTGTTTTATTCCATTTTTTAAGTTTTTTAATATTTTAAAATTTAATATGCAGTTGTATTTTATTCATTGTTAACGCAAAAGTTTTTTTTAATGAAATTATTTTGAGATAATTCAATAATTGTATATGGTTGAGTGTACCGTAGAAAAAATGTGGATCCATATGTTGAGAGTTTAGGGTAATGGTTAGGTAGCTGGACTCTCGTGTCTAGTAGTTCCTGCGTTCGATTCTCCCCGTGTTGCGTGCGAAATTTTATTTGTTATATATGCGTTAAAATTTACAAATATCGATTATTTATAAGTATTTCCATAATATATCAACGAATAAGCCATGTTCTTAATTAATAATTGTTTTTTATAAGAGTTATTTTTATTTTTTATAAAGGCCGGTGGTGTATTTTTACATTGATATCAATGTAGGGTCTGCAGCGTTAATGTAAGGTAGGGCCTAGAGCACCAATGTAGGTTTAAATGTATTCGTTCTAGACCCTACTTTGACGCTAAACGTGGAAAATGGAAGATTTCAGACGTTTTTAGCGTCAAAGTAGGGTCTAAATTCAATTAGTTTAATTACTTATTAAAACCTATTTTACTGCTCCCAGCGCCAACTTAAGTTAGCAGTTACAGGTTCAAAGTAGGGCCTAAATTTCGACTCGGGATCACTTAAAATACTCACGAGGCTAATTAATTATTATTAATTGTACCAATTCATTCCCAGACGAATATAAATCATACAAAATTCAAAATCGTGGAACGTAACCGTAACTCTGTGGTAATCTAATTAGCTGCGCTTTGCTAAACTGTCGCGTGGGGAAATTCAAGATTTGAGAATGGCATGATTACCGTGAAAATCGCGAATTGCGAAAGCTCGTTTTGTAAAACCGCCAACGCGTAGGAACTCAGCGAACAAAGCATAAATCACAACGCGCCGAACATTCGTTACACGGGATGCAGACCATGAAATACAGACTCTGTAGGTGTACTCATGCCTTTCGTCCAGGCCTCCAGTCCTTCCCATACACGCGTTGTGTGTTACGCTCGACGAAGCGAATTTGTCCGATTGAGTCCAGAATAATTCGTAAAGCGCGCTAGTACGCTTTTGGATGTCTATAGCCTCCAGTCTCTACGAATGCAATGCCCGTTTTCAACTATTCTCGTTATCATTCGACCTCGAACGTCAAGCCAAGATAACGTTTCTCCTCCTTTGTCCACGAACAACGTTTTCCTACATTTCCACCCACAATCTACTTCAACCTGCCCTCAGTCACCCGATAACTCCCACCTCAGGGATACCCGCACGATCCAACGAACGTGGTATCACGATCGGTGCCTTGAGGATAAATCGAAGGTTTCTCGCTTCCTGAAGATAAATCGCAGGTTTCGCGTCTTAGAAAAGCACTGAAGGAAAAGCTGAGACATGGACATGCCCTGTGTAAAAACTATCGTGGTTTCGAAAAAAGAGAGTGGTACAAATGCTTCCTTCCAATTCTGATGTGTGAAAGGCTGTAGATGGGTTTCTACTATTACTATCATATATATGTATATATTCTATTCTAAAAAGATGATTGAGTCGAAGTCGAAATATCGTAACGCCTATTCCGCACTCCTGATTCGTCGTGTAAGTATCGATAGTGATTTTCGACAATCGATATTTGCCGCATCGTAAATTTCGCGTGCAATGAATTTGAAATTTTCAATTTGGTTTCGTTAATAATCATTTTGTCACGAGTCTAAACACAAAATAGGTACATTGAAAATCTAGGAATTTTAAGGGAATTTTATTAAATTTTTTAAGATTTCATGGGAGATAATGAGATTTTAAATGTTATCGTAGAATTTTAAAGAATTTCAAAAAGTTTTTGGTAATTTTTAGAATTTTTCACGACTTTGCTCAGATTTCAATCGAACTTCAAGGTACTGTTATGAATTTAAAATATGTATTTTTGTGGGATTTAAATGAGAAATTAAAAACTTTACAGGGAATTTTATTGAGAAATTTCACAAGCTTTTTAGGATTTTTAAAAGATTTTGTAGAGTTTACAAAGATTTCGAAAGTTTTCGTCAAATTTTAAGGGTTTCCAAAAAAAATTCTAATTTATAAAAGATTTTGTAATATTTTTAAGGATTTTATGGAATTTGATGAAATCTTTACAGATTTTAAGAGATTTTAAGAGTAGAGAAATTTCTAGAGATTTCTAAAATTTTTTAGAGATTTCCACTAATTTTAACATAGATTTCAAGAGATTAACGATTTAGAAGGTCTTTATGTGCATTTTTAACGATTTTTAAGTGAGTTCTACGAAATTCAAGAGATATTTTGGATATTCAAACGATTTTGTGAAATTGTATGGGATTTTAGGATATTTCGTGAAATTTTAAGGGATTTTGAAAGCTTTGTAAGAGTTTTATGAGGTTTTAAAGAATTTGAAATATTATTCTGAAATTTTATAAGATTTATAATAATTTTAAGTGATTTCAAGAGATTTTTCTGATATTTTAATAATTATGTGACAATTTTAAAGGATTTCATGGCATTTGATAAGATTTCTCCTACTTTTAATGGAGTTTCAAGGATATAAAAGGGATTTAAATTGTTATTGTTGAATTTAAAAGAATCTCAAGAAGTTTCTGAAAATTTTAAGAGATGTTCACGAAGTTTAACATAGATTTTAAGAGATTAGAGAAATAAAATATAATAAATTATATAATATATAAAAAGAAGATAAATGCGCGCGCGGGGCGCGCGTTCGTCCTTGTTTCTGTAAATAAGAAAGTTAATGTTACTGATCCTTCCATAAGACTACTTACTAAATTATCTTAAGGGTATGTGGTAATTACCATCAGAACAAATTTAGTTTCGTCAATTCTACACTGAAAATATGGAACCGTCAGGAGAAGTCATAAATTAATTATTTGCAGTATACACTTAGAAAAAAGTTTGTTTGAATCAAACAAACGTATCATTGATATAGGGTCAAAGAAAAAATTTTTTTTATTAAACCAAATTTGTTTGATTCAATGAAATTTTCTTTAATTCAAAAAAATTAATTTCATCATATTAAGAAACATTTCTTTGAATCAAACAAATTTTGTTTAATTCAAAGATATTTTTTCTTTGACCCTATATCAATGATACGTTTGTTTAATTCAAACAAACTTTTTTCTGAGTGTAGTATAAACTCGTGAAATCTAGAGCGACCTGGCATTTATCTGCAAAAAATAGGGCGCGTCTGACCATAGTCGGGTTTGAACTACTAAATCCTCTAAATAAGATATTTATCCATTTATAATCATCTCCTAAGAGAGGCAAATCTCTTACTTGCAAGGGGGTATTAGCATGTTTCAGTAGTAAAAACCCACATGTAGTCAGACGTGGTTTTATTTTCGCGGACCGATGCCAGATTACTTCTATAATCCACTAAATTATTTCTTGCGAGAGGTAAATCTGTAGGAGCGGTCTTATTTGCAGAGGCTATTTGCATGTTTCAGTAGTAGAAACCTGTCTATGGTCAGGCGTTCCTTTTTTTTCGCTGATCGATGCCGTATCACTTTTATATTGATTACGACTACTTAGTTAACAACACTAGCAGACCAACACGATTATGTTGGCGCGATTATTTTGTTTTTCTTTTTATAACTTGAAGTCATTCCAAAGCCAATCAAATTTGAAACTAAAATGTATGCAAGATTTTTCAGACATTTTTAGAGAGAAACCACTTTTTTAGAAAAGAATTTTAAAACGTTTTTAGAAATTTTAAGGTTTAACGATTTTTAAGTGATTCTTACGAAATTCAAAAGAGTTTTATAGGATTTCAAAAAGATTTCGTAGAATTTTAAGGGATTTTAGGATATTTCGTGAAATTTTAAAGGAATTTATGCAATTTTAAGAGACTTTTAAAAATTCTTTGCGATTTTGAAATGGATTCTAAATGTTTTCAAATTTGGAGAAATTTTAAGAGGTTTCTAAGAATTTGAAAAGACTTAAGAGAATTTCAGTGATTTCTAAGGTTTTCGTGAAATTTTAAATGTTATTTTGGAATTCCAAGGAAATTTAAGATACTTTAAAAGATTTCTAGAAATTGCGAGGGAATTTTATGGAATTTATTAGATTTCTAATATATCTAAGCGATTTCAAGAGGTTTTTCTGATCTTTAAAAGAGTTTGTGAGAAGTTTTAA
This sequence comes from Synergus japonicus, assembly GCA_900474275.1. Taxonomy (NCBI): domain Eukaryota; kingdom Metazoa; phylum Arthropoda; class Insecta; order Hymenoptera; family Cynipidae; genus Synergus; species Synergus japonicus. The sequence goes on along the minus strand of UCOH01012335.1, from coordinate 34,022 downwards.
GGATTTCATGGAATTTTATCAGATTTCTGATAGTTCTAACGAATTTTAAAGAAATAAAAGGATTTTAAATGTTAAAGTAAAATTTCAAGAATTTTTTAAAATTTGTCAGGTAATTTTAATCAGAGATTTCTAAAGATTTTTACGATTTTTAGAAGATATTATAAAATTTGTATGCATTTGATGGATTTTTATAAGATTTCTAATAATTTTAAAAGATTTCAAGAAATTTTTCCAATTTTAAAAAAATTTAGTAGAATTGCGAAGAATTTTGTGGAACTTGGCTAGATTTCTAATGATTTTACCGGGATTTTAAATGTTAAGGAATTTCAAGACGTTTCTAGAGATTTTTATGATTTCTAACGTTATAGATTTTAAAAGATTTATGATTTTGAAAATATTTGTGGAATTATAAGAGATTTCATGGAATTTTATGATATTTATAATTTTAAAAGGATATAAAAGGGATTTTAATTGTTATCAAAGAATTCGAAAGAATTGCAAGTAGATTCTGGAAATTATAAGAGATTTTAAGGATTCCGGGATTTTAAATCTTATCGTAGAATTTCGAAATTTCGAAAATTTTCTGATAATCTTAAAGGATTTTCAATTTTACTAATGATTATTAATGATTTTAAAAGATTTTAAATGTTAAGAAACTTCAAGAGGTTTCTAGGAATTTTTAGAAACTTTCACGAATTTTAACATGGATTTCAAGATTTTAATGATTTTGAAGATGTTGGTAAATTTTTAATGATTTTCAAGAGGTTTCTAATAATTTTAAGATTTTTTAACGAATTTTATGGAATTACGAAGATTTTCGTCAAATTTTAAGGGTTGAAGACAAACAAACATGCGTGCAATTATTTTCTTTTCTTTTCCTGCAACTTGAAATCATTCAAAAGCCAATCAGGTTTACAACAAAAATGTATGCGAGATTTTCGAGATATTTCGTGTCACCCCTTTTTTAAGATAGGATTCTCTACAAGTTTCAACAATCTCTACAAATTTAACATTCACTTTCTTTAATGAATCTGAGTAGAGAGAATAAAGCTTGTTAAATTCAGAATCTAGAGTTTATTGAGTCGATTTTGAGTAAATATTTCAATTTCAAAGAAAAGAGCGATATGAAATTGGTACGAGAAAAGTAGGGAGTGTCTGACCACAGAGATTCGTACTACTGTCTGCAATATTCCCTGAAGTACGAGACTTATGTCTTCCACATGATCATTTACTGGATCATTTTATGGAAGGGTTAATAACCGTTAATCGTGGCGTGTCCCTCATAAGTTTTCAGCTAGATCAATAGCTCAAGTTTTCGGGTTAACGAGTTAAAGCCATGTTTCAGCTCACTTTGACTTCCCTAATCGCCAAAGTGCGCTTCGGAACGACTAGCGGGCGACTTGTGCCTACAAACACAGGTACCCTTTACAACGCTTGGAGCACACAAGAGGCAGGTATTTAATACCCGATCAATGTAAACACACACTGAGAGCTCTTGAATATAATTTACTATATCTGACACGGCACACGCCTCCCAACGAGATTCTCGAAAGCTCGCTCCATGAAAATCAACGCCCACATTCGCGCATAGGTTCGTGATGAGCAAGTGTCGAATTTCGCTTTTGGTGTGGGGAATCACGAAAATAGATTTGTGTAGAAATTGCGAGGGGGTGGCGAACAGAAGTGGATTTCTGTGAACTTCCAGAGTAAGGGAGGAATAAGCAGAGAATGAGGTGGTTATAGGCGTTGCTATACATAGGTACTGCTGCTGCACACTCCATTATAATAGCAGCACACACCAACCCTATTGGTCTCTACCAGACTCCATCTGGATTATCTTTGCTGATTTAATTTATTGCCGCGTTATTAGCGTCTGATATAGTCACTTGCTTGAGTTACGACTGCTTAGGCCTCACAAAGGAAGACCTTCGAGGTGCGATTTTACAGCAAGTAAAGGAGGAAGTCGAGAGGCTCCGAGGTCTTCATATACCCTCGAGGAGCGATTAATCTTCAATTTAATGTAGCCAGTTTTAACATATAACGAGAAATCGTGGGGTTGAAAATAAGCTACTCTATAATTTTCTCCTGATAAATTCTGACACTCTAGTTAGTTCTAGACTATTTTAAAAAGATTATTGAGTCGAAGTCGACATATATCGTACCGCCTATTCCGCATTCTTCACTGAAAAAAAGATTTGGTTCGGACAACAAAATAATTTTGTTGATATTTATGCAACAACATTTTTTTGATGGCTCAACCAAATTATTGTTGGGTCAAGAAAACGTTTTGTTAAACCAACAAATCGTTTGGTTGAACTAAAAAAAATTTATTTCAGCCAACAAAACATATTTTGTTGCATAAAATATTTTTCTGAGTGTTGATTCGTCGTGCAAATATCGATAGTGATTGTCGATAATCGATACATGCCGAATCATAAATTCCGCGTGAATTGAATTTTAAATTTTGAATTTAGTTTGGTCAATAATCATTTTGTCACGAGTCTAAACTCGAAATACATTGAAAATCTAGGAATTTTAAGGGAATTTTATGGAATTTTTAAAGATTTCATGGGAGAAAATGGGATTTTAAATGTTATCTTAGAATTTTAAAGAATTTCTAGAAGTTTCTGGGAATTTTTGAAATTTTTCACGACTTTGATCAGATTTCAATCGAACTTCAAGGTACTTTTATGATTTTTAAAAGTTTTTGTAGAATTTACACACTCAGAAAAATATTTTATGTAACAAAATATGTTTTGTTGGCTGAAATAAATTTTTGTTAGTTCAACAAAACGATTTTTTGGTTTAACAAAACGTTTTCTTGACCCAACAATAATTTGGTTGAGCCATCAAAAAAATTTTGTTGCATAAATACCAACAAAATTATTTTGTTGTCCGAACCTAACTTTTTTCGCAGTGCAAAGATTTCGAAGGTTTTCATCAAATTTTAAGGGTTTTCAAAAAATATTTCTAATTTATAAAAGATTTTTTAATATTTTTTAAGGATTTCATGGAATTTGATGAAATCTTTAATGATTTTAGAAGATTTTAAGAGTTGAGAAATTTCCAGAGGTTTCTAGAAATTTTTTGAAATTTTCACGAATTTTAATATAGATTTCAAGATATTAATGATTTTGAAGTTTTGAGATTTTTAGGATATTAAAACGATTTTATAGAATTGTGTGGATTTTAGGATGTTTCGTGAAATTTTTAAAAGCTTTGTAAGAGTTTTATGAGTTTTTAACGAGTTTGAAATATTATCCTGAAATTTTAAGGAATTTTATGAGATTTCTAATAATTTTAAAAGATTTCAAGAGATTAAAAATTTTTTTAAAATTAATTTTTAATGATTTACAGGGATTTTTAATGTTATGGAATTTCAAGATGCTTCTTGGAATTTTTAGAGATTTTCATAAATTTTAACGTGGATTTCAAGTGATTTATGATTTTGAAAATTGTTATGGAATTTTAAGGATTTTCAAGACGTTTCTTGAAATTTTTAGAGATTTTCATAAACTTTAACGTGGATTTCAAGTGATTTATGATTTTGAAAATTGTTGTGGAATTTTAAGGATTTTCAAGACGTTTCTAGAAATTTTTAGAGATTTTCACTAATTTTGAAATGGGTTTCAAGAGATTAATAATTTTCAAGGTTTTTATGTGCATTTTTAACGATTTTTTATTGATTTTTACGAAATTCAAGAGATTTTTAGGATATTTCGTGACATTTTAAGGGATTTTAAAAGCTTTGTAAGACTTTTATGAGGTTTTAAAGAATTTGAAATATTATCCTAAAATTTTAAAGAATTTTATGAGATTTCTAATGTAATATTTTTAAGGGATATAAAAGATATAAAAAGATTTTGAATGTTACCGTAAAATTTCAAGAACTTTTCTGGGAATTTTAAGAGATTTTAAAGTTTTTCATGGAATTTCGAAAGGTTTGTAGGAATTTTTAAAGATTTTCATGAATTTTAGAAGATTTATGAGTTTGAAAATTTGTCTGGAATTTTCAAGGATTTCGTGGAATTTGAAGATATTTCTAATATTTTTAACGGATTTTAAAGGATATAAAAGGGATTTGCATTGTTATCATTGAATTTAAAAGAATCTCAAGAAGTTTCTGAAAATTTTAAGAGATTTTCATTAATTTTAACCGTTTTCACAGGTTCTCAAAGGTTTCTTGGTATTTTTAGAGATGTTGATGAAGTTTAACATAGATTTTAAGAGATTAGAGAAATAAAATATAATTAATTATATAACATTGAAAAAGAATGTAAATGCGCGCGCAGAGATTGCGAATATATCGAAACTGATTCCTATTAGTTCGAACTCTCGAAGTTGAAATTCAAGATTCTTTTTCATTTCGTACTTTTTTTTTGAAGAGAGTAAAACAAAGGTTCACTGCAGATAAGCTTGTAATTCAGAGAAGGATTAAATAACTGAAAATCCAAGGGATTCGAAATCCGGTCTCTCTTCTCAATTTGATACGTGTACAATTTTTCCATTCTCCGGAATGGACGAGTTGCTATACAGAATTTTCCAGGCTTCCTTTTATCATTCCAAACTTTCTCAAACTATCATCCTCGAAGCTATTTTTCGGCAAGAAAGAATCTTCCCTTGTTATACTTTTCTTATGGGGTTTCATATTTCACAGGATACTCGGCCCTCGAATTTCTTATCAGGAGACGATAGCATTGCCATAACGAGAAACAATTGATGTTAAGAATGGGGGAATAATTTCATAAATCTCTTTTGCGTCGAGCGGGAAACGATCTTCGCATTTTCTACACGAGGCAAAGAATATATGCGTCACAAATGCTTCAGACTTTCGAGATAACGAGGCCATAACGATTCTGTATAACGAGGCCTATGAAGCACATCCTAGTAGGGTCAACGAATGTTCGTTATTCCAGTCGGCCAAGTCCATTTCAAAGAACAAAGTTATCGCTTGCTTTCAACATATTCTGCGTCAAAGGTTTCGAACGAGATAGGAAAAGCAAACGACTGGGGGATTTTTATATTGTATAAAAAATTCAAGGTTTATCTTGAATTTTTTTTTTGCAAATTATACTGGTGAAGTTTCCATTCAGGATGTTTTGAAAAGAATTATCATATTTTCCAAGGATTTTTTCAAATATAACAACTCTTTTCATGCTTGAACGCATGAATAATATTGGTAGAACTTTCAGAAACTATTTCTTCCTCGATTCATGCAAAATTAGTGCGATTTTAGTTTTTTTATGAATAATATAGTGTGACCCAGTAAAAATATGTTTTTAAGAGTTTTAAAAATATATTATCAACAGATTTATTCCTTCTGTAAGAATTTAGCAAACTTTTAATTGCATGAATCTTAATTATAAGAAATCTTAATTAAAATTCGTTATGCATTGCAGACAATGCCACTATTTTATCATTATTTTCCAGGAATCTGACTGCGATCAATGTAAAAAGTAGAGATCTTGAATAAGTTTGCATTATTCTTTCTTATTTTCCCTCTTGACCCGACTTCATTTAATTTTTTCCCTGAAAAAGCTCCTTCTTTATGCAACATTGTACATTGTTTCAAGCTCGAAATGAGAGGCACATTTTTATGCATAGATTTGTACTTGCAGTGAATTATGAATTGTAAATTTTACTTCTCCTATAGCTGTAACAACTTTCTTTGATGGGAATGTGGGTCGCAAAACGAAAGGAAACATAAAGTGTTCCAGAAATTTTCAGTTTATTCCAAATATTCCAAAATAACTAAGCTGGCAAAAATAAATTTAAAAAATAAAATAAATAAATTGCAAAAATGAATTGATTATTTAGTCTGCACAACTAATGGTGCAAACAAATGGCAGAAAAACCTTCGAAATACGTTAAAATTCGTTAAAATTTCTTAAAACTCCAAAAAACCTCTTGAAATCCCTTAAAAATCCACAAAAACAATTAAAATCATAAATGTCTTGAAATCCAAGTTAAAACTCGTACAAAGCTTTTCAGAATTTAATGCACATGAAATCTTTACGTATTTTAAGGGTGTTAGAGCCAAGTTCTAACATAAAGATTCGATTTCTTCATTTTACTCAATAAATATTAAATTTTGCTTTTTTTCCCTCTGCATAATAAATGAATTTTTAACTAAAATTATGCGTACAGAGCAAGAAAATATCTAAATCAAATATTTTGTAAGTAAAATGAAAATATTCAATTTAGAAGTCAGATTTTGAATTCTTCATTTTATGCAAAAAGTATTGAAATTAAATATTTTTTCGCAGTCTTATATTTGAAAAAAGATTAGTGCTACAGAGCCAAAAAATATTTATTTAGAATTTTCGTGGAGTAAAATGGAGAATAGAATTTTGAGATTAATACTTGGGCCCAAAGCCCTTAAGAAATTTTAATGTTTATCATCGAGTTTTAAAGGATGTTACGAGATTTTTTATTGTTTTTTAAAAATTTTGTGCAATTTTAGGGAATTTTTAAATGTTTTGTAAAATTTCAAAAGATTTTTATATATTTTAAGGGATTTTAAAGGTCTTGTAAGAATTTTCAGTAATTTAAAAAGATTTAGTGGAATTTTAGAAAGACTTGATGAAATTTTAAGAGATTTTTAAGAAAGTTTAGAGAATTCAAAGAATTTTAAGGAATTTTAAAGTTCATCGTGAAATTTTAAAGGATTTGACGAATTTTTTATGATTTTCTTTTGAATCAACAAACCTTCATTGATTTTTTAATGACTTGAAGTTGTAAGAAAGTAAATAAATAAATAATCGTGTGCGTAACACACGTGTTGGTCTGCTAGTAGAATAAAAATAGAATTGGCTTCATTTGAATCCTAATTTAACCCAATTAAATTTGAATACAAAATATTTTTGGACTTATTATCTGATTTATCGAGGTATAAAAGATGATACAATGACATTAATTGCATTCAGGCGAAGTGTTAACTTTTTGATCACTAATTAATTAATTAATAGAAATGACAACGTGGACCCAAATGCTGAATCCAGCGATTCGCGAATCCAAGAAAATATCTCACTGTTAATTAAATTAGGATCTCGGAATAGGGGAGAATTCAATGTAACAAATTAGCACTAGCCACTCATGCATTAAACCCGTGCGATTGTGGTTTCGGTCTAATTGTCAATTCAGTCTTACTAATGAAATTGAAATTACTCTGGTTATAACGGAAAACTCTTGATATCGTTGTCGATCAATTAAAAAGTTGAGAAACCATCTATAAATGGAATTGGGTTACAAGTGAATTTTTTTTCTCCAATTTGCTCAACTTAATCTTCCTTTACTTTTAGTTCGGCCTGAAAGGGTATATGGAGCTTAACCATACCTTCTACGTTTTATCTTCTTTTGTTTTCTTCTCTTTTCACTTTGCAGTAAACTTTACTTCGGTTATTTTCGTTTGTAATTGATGCTATTAGAAGATAGAGTCTAAAAAAACGTTTAGTGATTTCAGGAAATTTTCGATTTTGGATAGAGGCATTTCGATTCTTTTGTATATCCTCATTGCCCTTTTTTAATTTATAAATTATCTGATTACACAATAGATAAATACATATTTATATCTTCATGATCTGGGAATCCAAATCCTAATCTAAACAAAACCTCTTTTCCCCTGTCGTAGATTTTTTATTGTCGATCATAAATAATATATATTTGATTGCAAGAGATTGTATTTATTTGATTCTTTAGGACCACAGGTAATTTCGATTTATGGCTCAGCTCGAGGTGTTTTTCTGTCGCCCCAGTTTAGTTGAGATGAAGGTTTCTGAACCTCTTGATCTCTCATCGTAAATATTCGTGGAAACTAATCAAGAAAAACACATCCTTGGGGATACTACCTTGATCAAGGACAAGTTAAGAATTTTCCATCCGTACTTTTTTCTCCTTTTATTAATCAAAAGTTATTTACCGACTTCGTATTAAGCAGATAGGAATTGCGGTGAAATGAAAGCAGACGCTTCCACAGAAGATCGGGGCGTCTTTGAATGATTGGCTTTTGCTTTTCAATTACAATGTGCGCCATTAACGAAATGTATTCCATAATAATTCCCATTTTTCATTTTATTAATATTTATTTATGCATTTCCTCATTTTCTTATATATTTATTGTGCCTAAAAGCAAAATGAGTTTATTGTGAATTCATATTAATTGATGAACGTTGTCATAAATGTTTTCTTAAAGTTTAATTAAAAAAAGGCGTTTCTAGAATTTAATAAATTTCGAAAATTACTGGAAATTTTTCGCACTGGTAATGACAGCTGGACGTTAATAAAGCCGCAAAAGGAAGCACTCACGGATATTAAACATCGACCTCTCGACTTTTCCAATTTGAAACTTGCGCTGTTCTACGAAAAAGACATCCGGTCCTCGGACTGATGGATGCTGATCGTAAAATACACAGCAAACTGAATATAATTCTATCAAAACCGACATTTAAATTCATTGCATCAGTATTTTAAAATGTGTAAAGAAATTTCACAATTTATCAATACTTTTCTGCCAAATTACAAAAATTCGAGACAGAATTAATTTTATTCTGGAAAAATCTCTAATTACTGAAACTTAATGAAGTTTGGCTGACCAGACTCGGCTGCCATAATAATTATATGAACACAGGAGTATTCAAGTCTAGAAACTCTATGGAAATAGGCACCAGTGTAAATTATGCTGCTGTAATAAGACGAGGCTCATTCCCACCAGTCTGACGTGCTATCCTATAACTGTACTCACTCTCAGTGTCCTCCTCCCTAATGATAATTACTTTCACCCTGGCTCCTCCTCTCGATCTATTAAACGACTCACCCTGAATTTCACTGCACAAGCATAGCCTCCGAATTGTACAATTCTCTTCAGATTCCCGCTAATTATCATGAATTAAAAATCTACGAAAATCTCTTTTTAACTAGATTTAAAGTCACCTTTTAAATTTCCAATTTTTAAGATTAGGTTCAAGTTTCAGACGTCGAATCTGACGAAGTTTTTTCTTTTTTTCCTTTTTATGTTTATTAGATTAAGACTATCAAAATAAAAGAGTTCTAAAGAATATTTTTTATGATTATTTATTTACTAGCTGAAATTTACCCGGAATTTCCTGGGATTTTATAAGAGATTTTAAGTGACAAAGGAATTTAAAGATATTTTAAGGAATTTCACTTAATTCTAAGGAACTTCAAAGGATTTTCAAAAGCTTTTGTAATGATTTAAGGATATTCAAGAGTTTTCACAAAACTCAAAACATTTGAGCAATTTAATCAGATTTTAAGTGACTTTAAGGAATTTCAAGAAATTGATTCTAATATAGACGAAATAAAATGAAATTCCATGAAATATTTTTTAATTATTTGAAATTTTTTAAATCGTCTTTAAATTTATTTAAATCGTTTGAAATATTTCGAAATTCCACGGAGTTCATTAAAATCTCTTGAAAGCTCTTAAAGTCCCTTAAAATTTCTTGAATTTTTTTAAATTCATGAAAATTACACGAAATCACATAACATCCTTCAATATTTCTGGAAATCCCAATTAAAAAAAAAACCTTGAAATTCTGAAAGTCCTCAAAATTACTTAAAATCTTTTGCAATCCTTTAAAGTCTCTTTAAAATTCCTTTAAATTTTAAGAAAGCTCTTAAAATTCCGAACAACCCTAGGTAAATTTTTGCCAGTCAATATAAATAAAAATTTTTGGCTTTGGAAACCGTGGAAACATTTTTTTTAAATATTTTTATTCCATTGAATATAAAAATAAAAAATCGTCAGACTAGATTGGGTTAAAGTTTCATAGTCTAGTCTGATGATTTTTTATTTTTACATCCATTGGAATAAAAATATTTTTTAAAATGTTTCCAAAACCCATAATGTTTATTTATTTACTGAAAGAAATTTACCCAGCGTTTTAAGGATTCCAATTTTAATTTTTAAGGAGTTTTTCAGGATTTCAAGAATTTTTATAAAATTGGGATTTTAAGTAATGTTTTATTGGGCAATAAGTAATTTTAAGGACTTTTAAGAGCTTTCAAGGGAATTCACGAGATTTCAGGATATTTCAAGAGATTTTAATAAACTCCATGAAATTTTGAAATATTTTAAGATATTTGAAGACATTTACCGATAATTTTAAAAATTTTAAAGAATTTCAAGTAATTTAAAAATATTTTAAGGGATTTCATTTGATTTCTTCTAAATGAGAATAAATTCCTTGAAATTTTTCTAAATTACTTCAAATAACTCGAAATCTCTTGAAAATCCCTGAACCCCCTTGAATTATTTTAAAATCAATTGAAATTCCTTAAAATCCCTTGAAATTCCTTAACTTCACCTAAAATCTAATGAAAGCCCTTAAAATATCTTTTGAAATCTTGTGGAATCTATAAAATTATCTGTAATATTCTCTTAATAATTCTTCAAACTCTTTTAAAAATACCTTAAAATCTTGTTAAAATTCTTAAATATCCTTAAACTGTTTTGATCTTTTTAAAAAAATGCTTTGAAGTTGCCTAAAATCTCTTGAAATCCCTTAAAATCACTTAAAATCTCTATGTAATCACTTGAAATTCTTTTGTCACTTAAAATCTTTTAAGATCCCGAGCAGTTCCGGGTAAATTTCTGCCAGTAAATAAATAAAAGTAAAAAATGTTTCTTGGAACTCTTTTTGATATTCCTAATCTAATAAAATATTAAATATAAAAAATAAAAAAATAAAACAAAATAAAAACTTCGTCAGACTAGACGTCTGAAACTTCAATCCAATTCAGACTAGACTTTTTGTAAATTCAACCAAAAATTTTTAAGTAAAATCACATTTTCTTCTTAAAATCTTTAAATCTCATGGAGTCTCCTCAAAATAAAAAAATAAAACGTCCTAAATCGAAGTCAAACTTTATGCATGTTTGTAAAAAAGGATCCTGCAGTTGTAAAGAAATTTTAGTGAATGCAATTTTTTTAAAAGAGAGATATTCACTATATTTGAGGATTGATATGATCCCCTACTTCGAAGAATCTGAAAAGACGGCACTTGGAAGCTAGTGGATCGTGCACGTCACACATAGGTACATTTCTAACCGTAGTTTCTCGAAACCTTTTTAATACTTTCTTCGCCACTGCGTAGTCTTTTTTCCCAATATTTCCAGTGAATTTCTAAAGCATCCAAACTTGAACCGTCTCGCTTTTCCTTCAACTTACCGTAAAATTCGAAGAGGGACACACTTCGACGAATTTACTCGACCGGTGGGAAACTTTTATTTCTCCTTCAGGTGTTCTTGCTGCTCTTAATCCCACTCCTTAGTTTCGAACCACACTCTACTTTTTCCACTTTCGAAAACATAATTTTCCTTCAATCTTCATAAACTCTTTTTTCAAATTTTTACTTTCAAAAATGCCATCATCATTTGAAAATGAGTAAAATGGTTTTAAGAACCCAATATTATTTCATTTAATTAGTTTCAATACTAATTAAAGCCTCTGATCACTCACTGAAATTGAAATTGAATTGGAGAAATTTCCAAATACAATTTAGGAAACAACAGGACCATTCTGTCGTGTAATGCATTTGAAAACAAATGGCAAACAAGCATCGACAGCAGCTCGAGGATCACATGCTGTATAATTGCAAGTGCCGGAAATTTGCAAGTAAATAGCAATTAATCAGTGTCCCCATGAATAGATCCCTCTGTTAATTTGTCATTTTGTTCTTGCGATAATTTGCATGCTTACTGCCGTCTCTTCTTCCCCAGATAAAATATGTGATCTATGAATGGAATATTGACGTCGATTCATGCTCGAGATTTCAATTGCAGGACAAGGCAATTGTAGCATTTTTCGCTTCCACTTTTGCTTTTTAGTTTTCCACTTTCACGGAAAAAGTGAATGGCTGAATTTACCATTTAAAATAGTTAAGATGCGCTCTGAACGCATTTTTCCTGGAATTTAGTCAGTTTTACTATTTCAAATTGTACACGGAGAAAAATGGATATTAAAAAGTAATATCTAGCTATTTAACTATGGGACGACTATCTAGATATTTAGATATAATATCTTGATATTAAAACTTAAAAACCATATATTAAAATTTAATATTCAGAGATTAAAATATTGGATGTTAGAATATTTGGATCGAAAAAGTCACTCAGCGCTCGAGATCGAGTGTAACTATTGTCCAAACGTCTTGGTGGACTGAAATTTTAAAGTTCAAAAAATTAAATTTTTTTCCGATAAATATTTGTAATAGTAAAAATGAAAATGTGAAACAAAATTGCCCCAAAATTAATTATGTTTTAAAAGATGAATCGTCAAAACGCAACCAAATCTATTCTAAAAAAATGATTGAGTCGAAGTCGAAATATCGTAACGCCTATTCCGCAATCCTGATTCGTCGTGAAGAATCGATAGTGATTTTCGACAATCGATATTTGTCGATACGTAAATTCCGAGTGAATTGAATTTGAAATTTTAAATTTGGTTTCGTTAATAATCATTTTTTCACGAGTCTAAACTCGAAATACATTGAAAATCTAGAAATTTTAAGGGAATTGTTTAAGATTTCATGAGAGATAATGGGATTTTAAATGTTATCGTAGAATTTTAAAGACTTTCAAGAAGTGTCTGGGAATTTTTCACGATTTTGAACAGATTTCAATCAGACTTCAAGGTACTTTTATGACTTTTAAAATATGTATTTTGTGGGATTTAAAACTTTACAGGGAATTTTATTCAGGGATTTCAAAAGCTTTTTTAAGATTTTTAGAAGATTTTGTAGAATTTACAAAGATTTCGAAGGTTTTCGTCAAATTTTAAGGGTTTTCAAGAAATTTTTCGATTTCTAAAAGATGTTGTGGAATTTTTATTGGTTTGATGGAGTTTTATGAGACTTCTAATAATTTACACAAAAGTATTTCGAGAGAATTTTCTGATTTTTAAAACATTTTGTGAAATTTTAAATGCTTTCATGTAATTTGATAAAATTTCTAATGATTTTAAGGGATTCTAAATGTGAAGGAATTTCAAGAGGTTTCTAGGCATTTTTTAGAGATTTTCACTAATTTTAACATGAATTTCAAGAGATTAATGATTTTGAAGGTTTTTATGAGCATTTTTAACAATTTTTAAGTAATTTGTACGAAATTCAAGAGATTTTTAGGATAATAAAAAAGATTTTGTAAAATTTTATGGGATTTGAAGATATTTTGTGAAATTTTATAGAATTTTAAAAGCTTTGTAAGAGTTTTATGATTTTTTAATGAATTTGAAATATTATCCTGAAATTTTAAGGAATTTTATGAGATTTCAAGATATTTCGTGAAATTTTAAAGGATTTATGCAATTTTAAGAAATTTTAAAAAATATTAAAGGATTCTAAATATTTTTAAATTATGAGGATTTTAAAAAGTTGTTAAAGAGTTTTAAAAGGTTTTGACGAATTCTATGTAATATTTTTAAAGGTATAAAGAAATTTTAAATGTTACTGCTAAATTTCAAGAATTTTAAAGAGATTAAAAAATTTGTCATGGAATTTGAAGATATTTCTAATACTTTTAATGGATTTTAAAGAATATAAAAGGGATTTGAATTATTACAATTGAATTTAAAAGAATCTCAAGAAATTTCTGAAAATTTTAAGAGATTTTCACGAATTTTAAGCGATTTCACAGGTTTTCCAAGGTTTCTTGGAATTCTTAGAGATTTTCACGAAGTTGAACATAAATTTTAAGAGATTAGAGAAATAAAATATAATATATTATATAATATTGAAAAAGAACGTAAATGCGCGCGCGGAGCGCGCGTTCGTTCTTGTAGTAGAAAAAAGTTTAATTCATTACGGCAGGATGTCATACTTTTAAGAGAAAATAAAGATAGGCAGAAAGTACAAACGACTAGATGATTTTACCAGGCTTTGCCATTAGAGAAGACTAATAAGACAAAGGAATGAAATGGAAGATGAGAGACGAGAGACGAGAGTGGTGACCTCTTTATTTTTATAAAATAATATCGCTCGCGCACGCGGATGAACAGAGGCTACACGTTTGGATCCTGGCAAAAGGTTGAAGATACCACGTGAGATAACCGGGTTAACCGAGCTCTCTTACAATATAATACGACGCCAAGTAATCACCATTAGCGACCCCTCAGTGTGCATGTTGAAAAGGAATCTCGTCTCCAAGCAGTGGAGTCTGTATACCGGGAATATCGAGCGTCTAAAGCAAAATCGATTCTACTAATCGCCTCGCGAAACTGAAGCCGGAAAATCGATTCGCCTAATCGCCAACACCATGCTATCATGCAGGAAAAGGACGTCGTAAAATTTCCGTGTAGATTCGCTGACATTTCTGGAACGTTCGATTAAACCTGAGTAATCAAATAAACTGGATTTAAATTCGCCATTCTTTCCTCGAATTACGGTCGGAGACCGCAAAGTCGAGACATAATGTGGCGATTTGATTTCAGCTTGTGTTCCTGTTCAGTGGTGTAAATGATGAAACCCTTTTTTATCTTGTGGGAAAATTTTTTTGAGATCATTAACTCAGTTTTTGTAATGGTGAGGAATTCATTTGATTTAAGATTTAGTTTTAAATTAAGGAGGGTTTTATATTGGAAAATGATAGAAACGGATAGAGTGGATGATAAATTTGTGTGAAGAATATTTGGTATAGAAAGTCGCTGAAAGTAATAGAAAAGGTTAATAAAAGATATGAAAATGGATGAAAAAGGCTTTCAAATGAACAAAAAGATAGAAAATTATGCAAAGTAAAAAGAAAAAAAACCTTTTTATAGTTCTTTTCAATTCTGTTAAAAATCTCTTTAAATCCTTAAAAAATTAAACCACCTTGAAAATCCTCAAAATCACTCAAAATCCCTTAAAATCACTTAAAATAATTTAATATATGAAAATTTCTTAGAATTCATTAAAATCTTTTGCAATATCTTAAAATCTTGTGAAATCTCTGAGAAAATCTTTTTATAATTCTTTTCAACTCTTTTAAAAATCCCTTTAAACTCCAAAATTTAAATCCCTTGTTAAAATTCCCTCAAATTACTTCAAATCTTTTGAATTTCTTTAAATCCATTTTAAAATTGCTCTAAATTACATAAAATCCCGCGCAATGCTGAGTAAATTTCTACTAGTGAATAAATACAAATTTTGGGTTTGGGGAACTTTGGAATTGAAACAAATTTTTTTTTCAATATACAAAAATTGTAATTGACTAATACCATGACCCCCATCCCCTATTATGTCGTAATTAAACGTTAATATGATGCTATTAACTAATTAATTTTTTTTTAACTCGTCCTTGGCAAATGCAGAAATTTATTATTGAGTTAGAATTTAAAGAAAGAAAAAAAAGTAAAAAGTAACTTTCAAATTGATTGAGAAAATAATATCTGTGGAATCATGTAAAATATTTCCTAAATTAGATTCTTTCAAAAGAACATATTGTCTCTTGATTAAAATGTGTATCATTTTAGAAATGACTCTTGTTTACCTTTTTACGAAGCCATACAAGTTCATGTTTATAATTTCTCAGTGTTTATCTTTTCTGAGACGATTTAAAGTTCTTAGAAATTTCCACCAGACTTCATATTGTTCCTCACGGCCTCTTTTGTTTTGATTCTATTGACTGACCTTCAGATCGTCAATAATAACATTTGGATAATTATTTCCTTTAGTTTACTTTTGACTCTCGTCCGAAGAGGTTGCGAATATACTTTAGTCCGATAAAAGTCAACGTTTAACGTGCACGCGATTATTTAATTAATTTCTATTCTTTATTACGTTTTCTTACCGAAATATTCTTTATTATTTTCTTTCTAAAAGTTTTATTACTTTTCGAGTAATAACATATTGTGATGTGTGTGAAGTGGTTTTTCAGGCACGGTTGTTTTCTGGATTGCAAAAAAAAACATACTGAAATAATTGGTGCTATAAAACACAGAAGGTATTTAAAATTTCGCATCTTAAAAATCTCTATTTTAAAATATGGACATTATTCCAAAGATGTTGTGCGAATTTTAGGATATTAATTTTTTTTGTGGAAAATTGAGTAAATACGTCCTTTAGATAAAATAAATCTCAACGTAGTTTCAAGATAAATATAACAACCATTGAATGTTGTTTAGAATTAATATATAATCCTTAATATTTTGAACCCGCAGATAAATCCTCCGAATTTACGATTTTTCCGAATATAGACATTACCTTAATCTCATTTACATATATGTGTATTAGAAACGTCTGCGACAAGTATTTTAAGGGCATGTATTACTTATCCGATCCCTACCTTACCGACATTTTTTTCTCTGTAACCCTACGTCTACATTTATTGAGATACCACATTGAAAATTTCTATATTTGAAGCTAAAGCCTTAAGGTACGTTTGTCTGGTCCTAAATATTGACAATTTTTTTTATTTTTACAAAAATTTAAGACCAGACAAACATACGTTAGCATATTTTCTTTAATTTTATAAATTTTCCATTTGATATCTTTACAGAGAAAACAATGTCGGTAAGGTAGGGATCGGGTAAGTAATACATGCCCTTAAGTCCCTCTATAAGTCCCTCTTCAATTGTTGTTGAAGCAATAGTTTGCAAAACAGGGTGATGAATAATCAACGCTTAAATTCGCGTTAATAGGTAATTTTCCATAAACTTTAAAAGTTCATTTGGGTATACACACATTTTTATGAGAATATAATTTAAAACTCTTTATAGAACCGAATCGGCAGTAAAGTTTAATCCCAGGTGGGGTTTTTGTATAAAATCAGTGGAGTTTACACCCCGTTATTTTGATAATAAATGTTCATTGCCTTAGTTCATGTTCCTGTTTTTCTGCAGCGAAAATAATTTCCACAATATATGAAGATAATAGATTAAAATTACAACATTCTTTATAAGAAAATGCTTCGACCTCACCAGAGGTAAAGCAAATTGAAATACCAATTAATCCAGCCATTCATTAATCACTTCCAGCGTGTGAAAAGTAAAACATTGCAAACTAAATGCTCTCACAGTCAACTATTGATAATGTTTCTGTCAGACTATCACCAAGTTAAATGCAATCATGCATCTTCGTTAATATCGATAACTTTGTCACCGCTGTACTAGAGTTAGCTGGATTAATCCCCGCCTGTTCATAGTTTAAATTCCATTTCACACCACAAATCGGTAGGCAAGATATCTGACCAAGGGAGATTTATAACGGCATTCAGGCTGTTGAAAATTTCATTAAACCATCTCGTGCTCATATTGATTCTGCTGCGAAAATGGCACTAGAATTGCCGCAAATTGCGCGTACGAAAACCACAAAAAGCTAATTCAAACTCACGTTAATATGACACATTAATAAAAGAATTTCCATCATTACGTTTTAAATTCATGATAATAGTTAATTGATATTATTATTATTATTATCATTACGAAGAAGGCTTAATTATATTTGAAAGGAAATTTCACTTATCAAATTACTTTTCTAGCTTCAATTATTTGATCGCGTTCTTTCTATCATTATACGAAAATTTGCGAATACGAAAAAGAATTCATGAGACAAGTCTCTGTCTGGAAATCTGGAAAATTGAGCTATTTTGTTGATGTGTATAGAAAGTGAAATCACATCGGCTAACAAGCCCAATCATGAAAGGAGAATTCTTGAAGCGAAAATATACACACTGGTGTGTATACAGGCATGGACAGAATCTTACATAAGGACTAGAATTTCATCCTTGAACCCAAATTCTAGACCCGTTTCATTCGTAGCACTCTGCAAGGCTTGTCATGTAGAGTATCAAGCTTATATGTACATGGTGTGGAGAGCAAACTTTACTGAACAGCTGTGGAGAATGTATTGCTGTTACTTGTTGTCGTGTAGTTTCACCCAACCCTTACCTTGCGAACATTATCCCTGTCCACGAACTTACAATGTAACCGTATATGATGAAATTAGGTTTATGGCTAGCCAGTGATTTTTCTGTAGGAAGAGATATAGAGATAATTTCCCTTATTTCTAAACAGGAACAATTAAAATATTATATTATGAGTAACAACCCCTAGAAATAGTCCAAAACAACAAAACTAATAAAGTTTAATAGAGCTGTCTTTAACAACCGGCAATAACAACCCCATTTATGGATGTAATAAAGGTCCATATTTAGTCGGTCAAAAATCGTATCAGCTTGTTGTAAAATCAGTAGTTAAATTATGGCAGTAGTAAACTCCTTGTTTAGTCACACAGCGATTGTATAATGACAAGGACCCATGCAGGGTGGCCACATGTCAGAGAAGTCAGGGAAAATAAAAATTGACATTTATAATATCTACCTTATTTTTGTCGTATTAAATATTATATAACTTTTATAATTTATTTAACAAATTTTAGAATGTATCCAAAGATTTCGAAGGATTATCAATAATTTCCAGGTATTCTCTGAGATGCTGTAGATTTCTAAGAATTTCAAGACATTTTCAATAATTTTAAAGGATTTTAAGCAGTTTTTAGGAATTTTAAGTGACCACACGAGATTCGTATAATATTGAAAAGATTTAGTTGAATTTTAAAAGAAATTAATGGAATTTTAAGAGATTTTGAAGGAAGTTTAGGGAATTCAAAGAATTTTAAGTAATTTTAGGGAATTTTGAAAAGTTTTCAAATATTATAAAGTGATTTTAAGTAATTTAAATTTTCTTCATGACATTTTAAAGAATTTCACAAAATTTTTATGATTGATAAAAGATTTTGTAGAAGTTTAAGGAGTTTTAGAAGGTTTTCAAGAATCTTAATAGATATTTACGTATTTTAAGGAATTTCCAAGTTTTTTATGGAAGGCTGAAGAATTTTAAAAAGCTTGTAAAAATTTTAAGTAATTTTTACATTTTAAAAATGATTTTATGGAATTTTAATATTCCTCATCGAATTTGAAAAAAGCTCGTCATTTTTGCTTTTTAAAAGACTTTGTGAAACTTTGTTCAAGAGTTTTTTTTTTAGCGATTTTAATCGATTATTTAAAGTAATTGTAAAGGATTTTAAGTGATTTTAAATATTGTAGTGGAATTTTAAGATATTTAAAGATGTTTTTAGTAATTTCAATAGATTTCCAATAGTTTAACGAAATTTTTGTGCATTTTAAGAGATTCTGAAAATGTTTTATGGAATTTTGAAGGATTGTAGGAAATTTCAAGAGATTTTTATGAATTTTAAAAGATTTTGAAATTTTGTATTGGAATTTAAAATATTTTAAAGGATTTTGAGGAATTTTGAAAAGATCAGTCAAAATTGAAGGGATCTCATGAACTATTAACAAATATGAAGGGACTTCGTCGAATTTTAAGATTTTTTTAGAAATTTCAATGAATTTTAAGAAATCTTTTCAGAAGTTATTGTAAATTCGAGAGTTTTTTTACGAATGTTAAATGTTATGAAGTGATCTTTTAAAAGATTTAAAGTGATATTATAAGAGATTTTTAGGATTTTTTAAAGATTTTGTGGAATTTTGAGAAGTTTTCAAAAATTATAAGTGAAGCTTTTACGTATTTATAGCGATCTTGTAAAAATTAAAAGTAATTTTTACATTTTAAAAATGACTTTAAGGAGAATTTTAATAATCCTCATAGAATTAAAAAAAATTTCTAGTCATTTTTAATTTGTAAAGATTTTGTGAGATTTTTTATTTCAAGAGTTGTTTTTTTTAGAGATTTTAATATGCACTTTAGGAAATTCTAAAGAAATTCACGATATTTTTATGATTTGTAAACGATTTTGTAAAATAATTGTAAAGGATTTCATGGAATTTTAAAGGATTACAGGAAATTTTAAGAGATTTTTAGGAATTTTAAAAAGATTCGTGAAAATTCAGGATCTCATGAAATATTAACAAATTTTAAACGATTTCGTGGAATTTTAAGATGTTTCTAAGAATTTCAAGAAAGTTCAATGAATTTTAAGAGATCTTTTCAAAATTCGTTGTAAATTCGAGAGATTTTTACGAATGTTAAATGTTGTGAAGTGATTTTTTAAAAGATTTAAAGTGATATTATACGAGATTTTTAGGATTTTCTAAAGATTTTGTGGAATTTTTAAAAGTTTTCAAAAATTATAAAACAATCATTTACGTATTTATAGGGATTTAAAAATGTTTCGTGTAATTATAAAGCATTTTAAGAAACTTGTAAGAATGTTAAGAAATATTTACGTAGTTTAAAGGATTTTAAAGTTTTTCGTGGAATTCTAAAGAATTTAAAAATCTTGTAAAAATTAAAAGTAATTTAGACATTTTAAAAATGATTTTAAGGAGAATTTTAATAGTCCTCATAGAATTTAAAAAATGTCGTCATTTTTTATTTGTGAACATCTTGTGAGATTTTTTATTTCAAGAGTTGTTTTTTACAGATTTTAATGCACTTTAGGAAATTTTACAGAAATTCACGATATTTTTATGATTTGTAAACGATTTTGTAAAATAATTGTAAATGACTTCATGGAATTTTGAAGGATTACAGGAAATTTTACAGAAATTCACGATATTTTTATGATTTGTAAACGATTTTGTAAAATAATTGTAAAGGACTTCATGGAATTTTGAAGGATTACAGGAAATTTTAAGAGATTTTTACTAATTTGAAGATGTTTCTAGGAATTTCAAGAAATTTCAATGAATTTTAAGAGCTCTTTTCAAAAGTTGTTATAAATATCAGAGATTTTTATGAATGTTAAATGTTGTTAAGTGATTTTCAATTTGCAAATATTTAAAGTGATATTATTCGAAATTTTTGAAAAAATGTCAATAGTATTATAATTGAAAATTTGTACGCATTTGGGAAATGTCATAGGGAAATTTAAAAATTGAATCTTGTGGCCACCCTGCCATGGTTGGAATTCAGTAGTGTAGATCAATTTATGATCAGCCTAGTGTTATCAATAGTAAAAATCTATGTTGGATCAGTTTAATTCGGAGTTAGAAAAAAAAATTAGATAATTCCATTTCAAAAGTTGCGAGTCTATTTCAATGTCTAATCTCATTCAAGTTCAATTTAACAACAAAAACATTTCCCTAATCTCAATAAGCCCTCAAACTGTAAGTGAAATCTATTATATTGAAATTTTCGAACAAAGATCAATCCCCTCGACTCTCGAGTCGAAGTCTTCATATCATAAAGAAATAAGGTAACACATCATTCAAGTCGAGGTGTCAAGTGGAGCGTATTTTGCCACAGAATTGGCAATTTCGCCAGGCAACATTTTCCCCTCTAGAAACACTATATATCCAGTGGGCGCTTACGTCCCTCTTTTCACACCATGTGACGTCAAGCTTGTCTCGAGAAAGTCTCGGATTCCCTCGAGAGAAAACCTCTGGTGCGTCTCGAGAAAGCAACCGAGTAAATATCTTGCAGTGATGGTAAACGGAATTGAATAAACATTTTTCCGCAAATAGAGCTGACAATAGTACGAATTTAAAAGTCGCTGAGACGGGCACAGATGGGTTCGTCGCTGAAAAACCGGTGTGCAACGAAATTGCATTTTCTCATATTTCTCTGACTCTATACAAGCCTTATGCCCAAACTTTTTCCGTCACAGTCAAATCATCTTGATCTCAACTCCAGGCAGACATGGATGATAAGCACGTTTTACTCTTCGTTGCTGATTGCTGGTTATCTTCTCGATTCTTGCCAAGCTCTGGTTATAAATGCTAATATACGAGTTCTAGTGCTCACGAATATCTCGTTGCAGCCCCTTGGCTTCCAATAGATAGAAGAGTGGGGCTGATGGGACCTCGAGAAGGATAGAGGTATCCTATTTTCTCAAGAGGCGATTCAGACGAGAAATCACGTAAACCTCTCGAGTAATAATCTTTGCATATTATGTAAAATGCATATAATACACATACATTGTCTGTGCCATGCCTGAACTTCTGCGAATTCAGTAAATCATCTAGAAAGATGATTCGCGTCTGGAATTTTAATCCAATGGATAATCGATATTCGTTTGTTCAAGTGGAATATTAAGAAATCGTGAAAACGTTATCCTTTTCTGCTTAATCAATTTACATCTTTGTATGTGTTAATTTATGTATTAAGAAATGTATTAATCTTATTATGTAATTATCTTACTAGCAGAACGACACGTGCGATACGCGCACGATTGTTTATTTACTTTTTTATAACTTCAATTCATTAAAAGATCAATGAAATTTTGCTGATTCAAATTTAGAGAGTATCCAAGATTTTATGGACATTTCGTTACATCACTTTTTTTAGAGAGGTATTTCAAGAGGTTTCTAGGAATTTTACTGGATTTTGACCATTTTTAAGTGATTTTTACGAAGTTAGAAAGATTTTTTGGATTTTAAAAAGATTTTGTAAAATTTTAAGGTACATATTTCAAGATATTTCGAGGAATTTTGAGAGATTTCAAAATGTTTCAGAGAATTTTAAGGGAGTTTAAGGAATTTAAAAAAAAGTCAAGAGACTAATAATTTTAAGGGATTTTCTAATTTTTAGAAGATTTTATAGAATTTTCAGGATTGCATTGATTTTTATAAGATTTCTAATAGTGTCTTTAAATATTATCGTAGAATTTAAAGTACTTCAAGAAGTTTCTGATGAGAATATTAAGAGGATTTCACGAATTTAAAAATATTTCAAGAGATTTTTATAATATTTTATGAAGTTTAAAGGATTTTAAATTTGTCATGTAATTGCATTGAGGGATTTTAAAAGAATTTCTTTACATATATAATTTTTAAAAGAATTTATAGAATTTTAAAGGATTTCGAAGATTGTCGTAAAATTTTAAGGGATTTTATGATATTAAAAGATTTTGTAGAATTTTTAAAGATTTCTAAGAATTTTGAGGATTCTAAATGTTAAGAAATTCCAAGAGTTTTTTTTTATTGATTTTTAGAGATTTTTGCTAATTTAAACTTGGATTTCAAGAGTTTTATAATTTTAATGCTCTTTATGGATTTTTAAGGGATTTCAAAAGGTTTTTGGGAGTTTTAAGAAATATCAACTAATTTCAAGAGATTTCAAAGGAAAGTCAAGGTATTTTAATAATTTAAAAAATAGTTTATAGGATTTTAAAGAATTTTGTGAAATTTTTTGAGATTTCTAATAATTTTAAGGGATTTTATGAGATTGATCTAATTATTAAAAGATTTTGTAGAATTTTTAAAGATTTCAAGAAATCTGATGAGATTTTTAAGAATTTTAAGAAATTCTAAATGTTAAGAAATTCCAAGAGTTTTTTTTTATTGATTTTTAGAGATTTTTGCTAATTTAAACTTGGATTTCAAGAGTTTCATAATTTTAATGCTTTTTATGGATTTTTAAGAGATTTCAAGAGGTTTTTGGGAGTTTTAAGAAATCTTAACAACTGTTAGGAAACTTTCAAGTGGAAATCAAGAGATTTTAATAATTTAAAAATATTTGATGAAATTTTAGAGAATTTAGTGTTATGATTTTTAGAAGATTTTATAGAATTTTAAGGATCTCATGGATTTTCATAAATTTTCTTATAGTTTTAATAGATTTTAAAGGACGTCTAGGGACTAAATTTTATCGGATAATTTACAGAATTTTAAACAGTTTCTAAGAATTGTAAGAAGTTGTCACGAATTTTAAAAGATTTCAAGGGAGTTTTATGAATCTTAGAATATTTTATGTGGTTTAAAGGGTTTTAAAGTTTTCCACGTAATTTTATTGATTTTATAAAATTTTTAAGGATTTCATGTAATTTGATGAGATTTCTAAAGATTTTAAGAGATTTTAAATGTTAAGAAATTCCAAGAGGTTTTCAGGAATTTTTTCTAATTTTAACTTGGATTTCAAAACATTTTCCTGTAATTTTTTTGCGCCATTTGTTTGTTTTTCTTCTTTCAACTTCAAGTCATTCAAAAGTCAATCAGGTTTGCAACAACAGTGTTTGCGAGACATTTCGTGCCCTCTAAAATTGAATCAGCCAAAGACTCTTTTCTCACGATTTTAATCAGTGGAAATTCACTGAGAATTAATCAAAAGTCACTGAAATTATCAGTAATCGTCACAAAACTACTAAAAATTTCAGTGACTTTTCACTGATTCCCTAATTCACTAATTCACTGATTCACTAATTAAAATTGTGAGAAAAGAATCACTGAAAATCAGTGAAATTTAACTGGTAATCAGTTAAATTTCACTGATTTAGGTTTAGAGAGTGACACCACTTTTTTAAGATAGGATTAATCTGCCAACATCCTTCACTTCGTCATTTTGTTAGGATATATATTGCGAGGAATTTAACGATTATCGACTCGAGTTAATTCAGTCTCGGATACGGCGGTTTATCGGAATATTCGTATACAATTACTCATATACATTATACACATAACGGTACCAAACCCGTAGTTGAACCAATAGTTTGTTCTCGAAGCCAGTGGCCCCTACCACAGACCGTTTAGCTACGTTGAACGCTTCCATCGATCTTTCAAGACGATAAATTAACGCCGAGCTAAACCTCGTAAGGATGGATTTCGCTGTCATTACCGTTAGCCAACTTGTCTCAGTTTCTCGAAATCTTTATACGGTTTCCCACGAGGGCATATGATATCGATTCCAGTGTCTCCGAACCACCAGTTTCTCCGGTTTCCGTGACTCTGATTTAAATACCATTCGAATACGTGTACTCGGGGACTTCCAAGAAGCCTTGAAGTCATCCCAGAGCTTCTCGGGCTCTTGAGGACTGTGATCCATCTTCTTTCAACCTTGGTTTTGTTTCCTTAGGATTTATGAATCTCTCTGCCTTCATTCTACATCCATTATCCTTTCGCAAAAATGTTGCGCTCTTAAAGAGGACAGTTGGAAGATCTAATAAGTATGAGCTTTTCCCATTCGATTTTCAAGATATTGCAGTTGGATTTGTGTTAAAATGAAAACACGAGAGGATTTTTCCATGAGGATGAATTATTGGTATATTGAATTATAATTATTTCTATATTCTAGCTATTCGTGAATAATACATCCAGGTACAACTTTGAAAATATCAGTTCCAGGGCATTCATTAGCGAATAAGATAATTCAGTAGTACATGTTAACGTGTTCTCAGTCAGTGGAGATAATATTACTAAAAGACTACGATTACCCGGTCAAAAAAAACCTGATAATTGAGAAACCTGTAGTTACAGTGTACATTTAATTGGAAAAAAATCCTGAAATAGCGTTGAGAGAGAAGGAACGGATTTTAGTAGTACAGATCAAAGTATAGCCAACCAGGGGAACTCAGCAATAAAATCCATGTATAATAAAAAACGTATAGAGGCGATAAAGTATAAAACTATAATATTTGCGGGATTTTTGGGAAATTTTTAGAGATAAACCACTTTTTTAGAAAAGAATTTCAAGAGGTTTCCAGACATTTTAAGGCCCTGGCGAAGGCTTCGAATAGAAAATTTCCTATCCGAATTAATCCGAGCCAATGCGAAGTCTCTTTCCGAGCGAATCAGTTTCATTTCGAGCCAATCCGAAGTTCGCATGATTCCTATCCGAATGAATCCGAGCCAATCCGAAGTTTGAAGGAAGATTCCTATCCGGAATGGTTCGGATTCATTCGGATTCGCTCAGATAGAGATTTGGCATTGGCTCGGATGACTTCGGATTGTCTCGGATTGGAATCATATCCGAAGCTTTCGCCAGGGGGGGAGTTTGAAAATTTTTAAGTGGTTCTTACGAAATTCAAAAGAGTTTTAGGATTTCGAAAAGATTTTGTAGAATTTTAAGGAATATTAGGATATTTCGTGCAATTTTAAAGGAATTTATGCAATTTTAAGAGACTTAAGAATTCTTAGCGATTTTAAAAGGGATTCTAGATTTTTTGAAATTTGGAGAAACTTTAAGAGGTTTCTAAGAATTTAAAAAGATTTCAAAGAATTTCAGCGATTTTTAAGGTTTTCCTGAAATTTTAACGAATTTCAAAAGGTTTGTAAGAGTTTTATGAGTTTTAAGGAATTTTCAATGTTATCCCGGAATTTCAATGAATTTTAAGATATTTTAAACGATTTCCAAGAATTGCGAGGGATTTTATGGAATTTTATGAGATTTCTAATAATTTTAAAGAATTTCATGGAATTTCATTAGATTTCTAATAGTTTTAACGATTTTTAAAGTGTGACAGAGAATTTTATGGAGAGATGTCAAAAAATCTTTACGATTTTTAAAAGATTTATTATAATTTAAAAGGATTTCAAAGGCTGTACATTTTTTAAGGTATTGCAAGAAATTCGTCGATTTTTAAAAAATATTGTGGAATTTTCCAAAAATTGCTACGAATTTTAACGAATTTCAGGAGGTTTTTTTAACTTTCAAAATACTTTATGGATTTTTAAGGTTTTTAAAATTTGTCGGCTAATTTATTGAAGGATTTCAAACGATTTTTATGATTGAAAAGATTTCGTAGAATTTAAAAGAATTTTGAAAGTTATCGTCAAATTTTTAGGGACTTCAAAAGGTTTCTAACAATATTTAAGGAGATTTTAACGAATTTTGAAGGATTCTGAAGTTTTTTGTACTCCGACAAATCAACATGTGCGTTATAATTTTGTTTTCTTTGTTACAATTTCAAGTCATTTAGAAGCCAATCAGGTTTACAACAACAATGTATGCGAGATTTTCGGGACATTTCGTGACACCACTTTTTAAGATAGGAAATTTACTTAGAATTTACAGTGGAAAAGATATATTTCAGTAGTAAAGGTCAATATATGATCAGCCATTTGGAACATGAGTAAATTGGAACGGATTTTAGTATTACAAGAACGAACGCGCGCTTCGCGCGTGCATTTGCATTCTCTTTCAATGTTCTATAATTTATTATTTATATTTCTCTAATCTCTTAAAATCTATGATAAACTTCGTCAAAATCTCTAAAAATTGCAAGAAACTTTTGAAAACCTGCGAAATCGCTTCAAATTCATGAAAATGTCTAAAAATTCCTAGAAACCTTTTGAAATTCCATGACAATTTTATATCGTTTAAAAATAGTACGTAAAAATCTTATCAAATTCCATGAAATCCTTTAAAATTCTCACTAACTCATTTAAATATCAGAAAAATCTCTCGAAATGAATTACAATTATTAGAAGTCTCATAAAATTCCATAAAATTTCACAAAATATCTTAAAATCCCATAAAATTTTACTAAATAGTTTTTATTATCCTAAAAATCTCTTGAATTTCGTACAAATTACTTAAAAATTGTTAAAATGCTGATAAAAACCTTCAGAATCATTAATCTCTTGAAATTCATGTTAAAATTAGTGAAAATCTCTAAAAATGCCTAGAAACCTCTTGAAATTCCTTCACATTTAGAATCCCTTAAACTCATTAGAAATTTTATCAAGTTCCATGAAAGCATTTAAAATTTCACAAAATGTTTTAAAAATCAGAAAAATCTCTCGAATTACTTTTATGCAAATTATTAGAAATCTCATAAAACTCCATCAAACCAATAAAAATTCCACAACATCTTTTAGAAGTCGAAAAATTTCTTGAAAACCCTTAAAATTTGACGAAAACCTTCGAAATCTTTTAAAAATCATAAAAAGCTTTTGAAATTCCTTAATAAAACTCCCTATAAAGTTTTAAATTCCTTATTTAAATCCCACAAAATACATATTTTAAAAGTCATAAAAGTACCTTGAAGTCTGATTGAAATCTGATCAAAATCGTGAAAAATTCCCAGAAACTTCTTGAAAGTCTTTAAAATTCTACGATAACATTTAAAATCCCATTATCTCTCATGAAATCTTAAACAATTCCCTTAAAATTTCTATATTTTCAATGTATTTCGAGTTTAGACTCGTGAAAAAATGATTATTAATGAAAGCAAATTGAAAATTTCAAATTAAATCCACGTGTATAATTTACGATTTGGCACAAGTATCGATTGTCGAAAATCACTATCGATACTTACACGACGAATCAAGAGTGCGGCATAGGCGTTACGATATTTCGACTTCGACTCAATCATCTTTTTAGAATAGATGGATGATATATGTTTATTATAGACTGTTATAGGTAATATACTTTTTATGTAGAAAAAAGAGGGGAGGGAAGTTCAGTAGTACATGTCAATATATGATCAGACCTGTGATAATTATTTAGAGTACATCTTGCAAAACAAGGTGATTTGGGAATCGAGAGACACATAAGATTTTCCAGACGATTTCACAGAATCAAGTGCGATAAGTCAATGTCGGCGAAATTCGGTATTCTTGCTTGGCCCAAGAGTAAGAGATTAAGGAGCTTCGGTCGAGTGGTAGATTAGAGCCAAGAGTTGAATTACGATCTTTGTACTTTCGGCACTGGTAAAGCGGCGTATACAGGGTTGAGAGAGAAACAAACAACTAAGCGAGTTGCCTTCAGCACCTAGTTTAGCTTCAGGTTTACTGCAATGAAGGTCCGTAATTACTGCTAATTAATCATTCAAAACACTCCAGGTGAAATCGGAATTACATGTTCTTCTAATTGGAATAAGACGAAAGTCAAACGTGTTTTAAAATTAAGAAGATATATAATATCTTAAACATTGAATGCTTCTAAATAAGAATCTTAAAAAGATGATTGAGTTGGAATCGAAATATCTTAAGGCCTATTCCGCACTCCTGATTCGTCGTGTAAGTATCGATAGTGATTTTCGACAATCAATATTTGCCGCATCGTAAATTCCGCGTGAATTGAATTTGAAATTTTTAATTTGGTTTCGTTAATAATCATTTTGTCACGAATCTAAACTCAAAATAGATACATTCAAAATCTGGGAATTTTATGGAATTTTTAAAGATTTCATGGGTGATAATGCGGGATTTTACATGTTATCGTAGAATTTTAAAGAATTTCAAAAAGCTTCTGGGAATTTTTCGCGACTTTGATCATATTTCAATCAGACTTCAAGGTACTTTTATGACTTTTAAAATATGTATTTTTTTGGGATTTAAATAAGGAATTTAAATCTTTATAGGGAATTTTGTAATATTTGTAATGATTTTAAGAGATTTTAAGAATAGAGAAATTTCTAGAGGTTGCTAAAAAATTTTAGAGATTTCCACTAATTTTAAGTGATTTCAAGAGATTTTTCTGATATTTAAATGAATCTGTGAGAATTTTAAAGGATTTCATGACATTTGATAAGATTTCTCAATATTTTTACGAGATATGAAAGATATAAAGCGATTTTAAATGTTACCGCAAATTTCAAGAATTTTTCTGGGAATTTTAAGAGATTTTAAAGTTTGTCATGGAATTTCTAAAGGTTTCTAGGAATTTTTAGTGATCTTCATGAATTTTAAACTGGGTTTCAGACGAATTATGAGTTTGAAAATTTTTCTAGCATTTTTAACGATTTCATGGAATTTGATAAGATTTCTATTACTTTTAATGGATTTTAAAGGATATAAAAGGGATTTGAATTGTTATTGTTGAATTTAAAAGAATCTGAAGAAGTTTCTGAAAATTTTAAGAGATGTTCACGAATTTTAAGCGATTTCACAGGTTTTCAAAGGTTTCTAGGAATTTTTAAAGATTTTCACGAAGTTTAACATAGATTTTAAGAGATTAGAGATTATATAAAATATAATAAATTATATAATATTTAAAAAGAAGTGAAATGCGCGCGCGGATCGCGCTTTCGTTCTTGTGTATTAAACTGACATCGAATTCTTTCTTTCTGTTCCGTCGGAACAATCTATTCTGTCTCAACCAATTTAAATTTATTAGTTTTCAAAACATCTGTCTTTCAAATTCATAAACATTTTTTTTGCTATCTATTTAAATATCTACAAGAAATACTAAACCTTAAATTTTATATTTTTATTACAATAAGCTGTCCAAACCGTCCGAAAACACGATCAGTCGATTTGTGACACATCTGTACATTTTAGGTCTTAAAACATTTAGCCTTCGATTTACCTTTTTTTATTGCTCTCATCTGGCAACTAGGAAAACACTTCGCGACTACTTTTCTATTCTTAATCTCAACTTCGGGGGTTTTTCCTCAAATTTTTTAAACTTCGATACTTCTCGTGAATAATCGGAAATGAAGCATCAGCCTTGAGACCTGGTCACGCTAAAGGACTGACAACCAGTTACAACCTTACCTCTGACCTATGCAACTCGCTGCATAAACAGAACTTCAAATTCGATACTTTTTATACTATTCACTTAATTGTTAATACTCATTCCACTTATACAGTCCACTATCCTTGTAATTTTATATATTGCAAATGAAATTTATTAATTGCAAATTGTCGTCAGTGTTTTTATTTTCTAATCGAAAACACTTTCTGTTACAGATTTCGTCTTGAAATTGCTCTCCATCTCATCTCCACAAGTGATCACATCATATATCATTCAAGCTCCAGATTCGCCCCCGCAGAATGACATATCAATTGAGGGTGATTCTAAATAACTCAAGAGCTCAATTCACCACCTAATAATCATGAAATTGGTCCCAGTGATTGGCCTCCCACCACCTCAGCATGATCGTTTCCGAGAAAAGGAAGATCCTGCGCGGGAGGAGAAAAATCTTGCAGCAACTGGAAAATATTCATAACCGCGAATACCTCGCTTATACAGAGGTATCGCTTGAATACTCGAGAAAATCGTGTTTGTCAGGATGAAGCAACGGTGAAGCTCGTTTTTTTTTGCACTCTCCTTTATATTACACACTCTTCAAGGTTGTTATAACCGTAGCATCTCTGGAAGAAAAGGAAGGGAGAATATGAAAATCCAGTGCCATGTGGCTTTAAGTCTAAGCAATTTAAGTGACTTTTCTCGATCTACTTAAAATTCCCTCGAAGAAATCCTTGGGCGAAGCCTGCCCGCTTCGACTTTTAAATTCATCTCGTTGCCAGGCAGAAAAGCGAGTAGCAAAAAAAAAAAAAAAAAGAAAGAGTGAGGAAATAAAGCGCAACAGCGAAACCCAGGCATCTTTTAAGGTTCAGCAAATATTTACGCGGAAGTCGAGGGTGACAAACGTCCAGTGCTTTTCGTGTTTAGTCGCGCGATTCACGTTTCCCGCCATTTTTGCCGGCCGACACGACACGCCTGGAAAAACCACAAATCAGCGACCCTGTCCACCTATAATTTCGTCGAATTAAAAACTGTTCTCGCCCAGGAAACGGGAATCCATCTGCGCTTTTCGTTCGGCGAAATAAACAACTCACGCGAAAAACGAAATGAATTATTCACTCTGCATCGGTGCCGGTGGCGGCGAGGCGTGGACGCGGTGACAAAGTGTCCCGATTTACTACAAATCGTAATTTGCCACCAGGAATGCGGCAAAACAGAGACGATTAAAATTTGATCGAATAATCAAGAATGGTAACCTTCAGCTTATGAAAAAAAAACCTGACTCCATTAAGTCTGCGATTTAATGAGTGAATTGGAGGGAAATCTCTTTGTATATAGATGCATACTTCGTCATCAGGTCGAGTTTCTTCATCTCACGATTTCTCAGGGTCTACCTCTTCATCTTCGAAGCGTCTAGTCTTTACGATAAACTGGAAGCAGTGTTCCATAAACGTCTTTGGCCCCGGTTGTTCGTTACTACACATCCGACAAATGTGAGAGAGTGCAAAGAGGGAGAGAGGAGAGGAGTGGTGAAGGTCCTGAAAGGATGGAGAAGGACAGTACACGTCATTATAGAGCTTACGAAGGCTTGAAGGCCGCTAACAACGGCAACACGTCGTCCTATAAAACAGGTTCGGATTCCTCTAAAGCACAGCAGAGCCAAGTAAGATGCCTGTGCTTTGGTGGAGTTCCTGACAAAGCCAGCCATCATTCATTCCTCAAAGGTTTCATCATAAACCTTGGAATATGTGCGCTGCTGGTAGCTTACACTTTGCTGGGGAGCTTCATCTTTCTGGCAATCGAGGGTGGAGTTGATAGTGTTCATCAGCGGACACTTGCTACCACGATTGCTAGTGGCAATCAGCATGGGAGGAGGAACACCACTGCACGTTTGCAACAGGTACGAATTTTTACCATTTGAACCATTTAACATTTTTTTCTATTGTAAAAAGATGATTGAGTGGGAATCGAAATATCTTAAGGCCTATTCTGCACTCCTGATTCGTCGTGTAAGTATCGATAGTGATTTTCGACAATCGATACTTGTCGAATCGTAAATTCTACACGTGAATTGAATTTGAAATTTTGAATTTGGTTTCGATGATCATCATTTTGTTACGGGTTAAAACTCGAAATACATTGAAAATCTAGGAATTTTATGGAATTTTTAAAGATTTCGTGATAGATAATGGAATTTTAAATGTTATCGTAGAGTTTTAAAAAATTTTTCTGATATTTAAATGATTTTGTGAGAATTTTCAAGGATTTCATGGAATTTTATAAGATTTCTATGTAATATTTTTAAGGGATATAAAATATATACAGAGATTTTAAAGTTTGTCATAAAATTTCAAAAGGTTTCTAGGAATTTTTAGAGATATTCATGAATTTTAATGTGGATTTCAGAAGATTTATGAGTTTGAAAATTTGTCTGGAATTTGTAAGGATTTCATGGGATTTTAAATATTATCGTAGAATTTTAAGAAGTTTCTGGGAATTTGTAGAATTTTTCACGACTTTGATAAGATTTCAATCTGACTTCAAAGTACTTTTATGACTTTTAAAATATGTATTTTGTGAGATTTAAATGAGGAATTAAAAATTTTATAGAGAATTTTATTGAGAAATTTCAAAAGCTTTTTATGATTTTTAAAAGAGTTTGTTGAATTTACAAAGATTTCGAAGGTTTTCGTCAAATATTAAGGGTTTTCAAAAAATATTTCTATATTATAAAAGATTTTATAATATTTTTTAAGGATTTCGTGGAATTTGATGAAATCTTTTATGATTTTCAGAAATTTTAAGAGTTGAAAAATTTCCAGAGCATGCTAGAAATTTTTAGAGATATACACTAATTTTAATATAGATTTCAAGAAATTAATGATTTTGAAGGTTTGAGATTTTTAGGATATTAAAACGATTTTTTAGAATTTTGTGGATTTTAGGATATTTCGTGAAATTTTTAAGGGATTTTGAAAGCTTTGTAAAAATTTTATGAGGTTTTAAAGAATTTTAAATATTATCCTGGAATTTTAAGGAATTTTAAGAGACTTCTAATAATTTTAAGTGATTTCGAGAGATTTTTCTGATATTTAAATGATTTTGTGAGGATTTTAAAGGATTTAATGGAATTTGATCAGATTTTAAATAGTTTTAACGAATTTTAAAGATATAAAAGGTTTTTAAATGTTACCGTAAACATTCAAGAATTTTTTAAAGTTTGTTAGGGAATTTTATGGAGAGATTTGAAAAGATTTTTACGATTATTAAATGATTTAGCAGAATTTAAAAGGATTTCAAAGGCTGTATATTTTTATGATATTTCTAATAATTTTAAAAGATTTCAAGAGATTTTTAGGATATTAAAATGATATTGTAAAAGGTGTGAGGTTGAGGAAAAAGCGTCAATAGTTTTTAAGATTTTTTTTTTATTTAGTTTAAGAACACAAACACGTCAACTCAAACGAACATTGCTCCGACCATCGCCCGCCAACCAAAAAGTACGAGCGCAACTCGCTTTCTTCCGCGTCCCTCAGCGTCACCCGAGCCTCAGCGCCACCAAGGCGTCCGCCCAAATTTTCAGTCACTCCATCCGCGCCATCTTTCTCTCCCGCTTCCAACTTACTTCCACCTCTATTGCTCTCTCTCTCTTACTCTCATCGCTCACCAGCCTTCCGGATCTAAGGTTAGCTTCACAGCCCTGCTGTCGGACCCCGAGCACACGAATCCGAACGGACCCCTCCTTCTATTATATGGTGTTGAAAGGAGAAGCCCGCCCGAACCCGCGCACCCGGAATCCCACCGCTGAACCTTTCCGTCTTTATTTGACCTACATTTCACAGGGGCCAAAAAACCCCCCGCGAGGTCTACAGCCTCCGAGATATCCCCTCGAATCTGAAAGAAAAGCGGCTTCACGGCGACAATAACGCTCAATGCG
>UCOH01012334.1:0-64677 GCA_900474275.1 Synergus japonicus | reverse complement strand
GGTATAAATTGAATCAGAATAGAGTACCATTATAAAATGAACATTAATTATATATAATATTATTTATTGTTTATATTAATATCAAATTTAAAATATTTTACTCCTGAAAAAACAGAACCTTAAAATCTACGTATATAAGAATCGCGCGAAATATTCAAATCATTAAAATAACCAATTTCTTGAATTTCATTCAATTTGCAGATCCAAATAGAAATAAATTACTATTATAATCTATTCTATTATAATATAATCCTAATATTAACATTATTAATATATATAATGGTATTAATATTAATATTCTCCACCTGAAAAACCTAACCTCAACATCAAAACGCATCGAAATAGTAAAATCGATCATTTCTTCAATTTCACATGTGAATCGAGGAGATGAGGAGAGGAGGAGATATAAATAGACCGCCCGAAGCTTTCCGAAGGCAATCGTACATCCTCGGGTTTTCAAACTCAGAAGAGGAGAATTTGCTGCGCGCGCAACCATTACGGTCTCCTACTCATTTCACACGGACACAGACCTTTCATTGTGTCAAATACGTCTCGTTTCAAATCTCCGACCACTGAATGGGAGTCAAATCAAATCTACTATGGACACTTCGGACAGGGTTGGGTAGTTCAATCATAGATACATACGTAAAACATCCTCAACAGGGCCGTGCGCAAAGGGTGGGTTTATGGGTTAAACCCTCCCCCCCAAATTGACAAATTAAAATTAAAAATAAGTTTTTACTTTACATAAAACAAGATCGTTTGAAGGACATTTTTTTATTGGAACATATGAAGTAATCATAAAAATATTTCGAACCCCCCTCCAACATTAAATCCTATGCACGGCCCTGATCTTCAACTTACGCAGAAATTACCAACCCTGTAGTTAAACTACCCAACCCTATTTTCCACTAGAATCTTACGGTAATCAAAGTTGGTTGTCATGTTTACAATAAAAAAACTTTTATGCAAATTCTAAAACTCTTTCACAATGTTGCTTCCGTTTCTTGTAAATAATAAGAATATTAAGCAATTCTCTATTGCATATTAACAAAAAAGTTAGTTACAATTATAATTGATTTAGAATTGTTTAAAAAAATAACATTTTAAAGTTTCCACTAATGAAAAACGCATTTCGATTTTTTTATTTCAGGAGATCCAGTGGCAAGTTGTGATATTCTTTGCGAAACAGTTTTTTTTCGAGATTTCTATGGAGATTTGCTGCCAACGGCTAATTTACCAATATTTTTCAATCAAAAATTTAGGACCTTTAAATCATTTAAAATCATTCTAAACGTTTTGAAATTGTTTGAAACATTTTGAAATCCCTTAAAATCTGTTAGAATTCGTCAAAATCTCTTGAAATATCATAAAATCTTGAAATATCATAAAATCTTGAAATCTCTTAAAATTCTTTAAAATCCTTTAAATCTAAATTTAAGATATCTGTTACAATTTCTTAAAATCACTTAAAATATCTTGCAATTGTTATAAATTGTTAAAATATCCTGAAATTGTTTAAAATATTTTAAAATCCCTTCAAATGCCTTGGAGTTCTTTAAAATCTCTTGAAACATCATAAAATTACTTCAAATGCATTAAAATTCTTAAAGTCACTTCAAGTCGTTTAAAATGTCTTGAAAATCTTTGCGTTGGACCCAAATGTTAAGCTCAAAATTCTAATCTTCATTTTACTCAACAAAAAGTACAGATAAATATTTTTTCGCTTTGTGGCCCTAATATTTTTTCAAATATAAGACTGCATACACAGCAAAAAAATATTCAATATCGATACTTTTTGCATAAAACGAAAAATTCAAAATCTAACTTCAAAATTGAATATTTTAATTTTACTTAAAAAATATTTGAATTACATATTTTCTCGCTCTGTACGCATAATTCTAGTTAAAAATGCTTAATTCTACAGAGGGAAAAAATTCTAAATTTAATATTTGTTGAGTAAAATGAAGAAATCAAATTTTTATATTAGAACTTGCCTCCAACACCTTTAAACTCTCTTGAAATCAATTACAATCTCTTAAAATTGATTAAAATCATTGAAATCTTCTTGAAATAGTTAAAAATAATTGGAAATCTCTTAATATCCTTTGAAATTCTGTATTTCACAGTTCCTCTGAAAAAATTCAAAAAATATTTCTTCTCTTCCTCTAGAGTAGCTTAATTCATTCAAATGTAATTTCCGTAGAAATATGCTGCCTGGGTGGAAATTCCTCCACTTCCTTGCCACGTCATGTCACAGCCTGGATTCGTGCTGGGCACTGCAGAGAAATTTTATACGCATCGGCGGCTAGCGTGCGTAAAGCACTTGAAAGCACAGAGAGTTGCTCCTGCGGTAGGCGGCTAGCGGCGGCAAATGCGGCGGCGGCGGCGGTAGCCGGATCTTCCTACAAAAGGGCCACAGATCGAATCGGTTGCTCAGTACTTCGTTTCGCAGCACTGCATAAAGCAACGAAAACCAAGTTTTCATTATATTAACTATTTTCGTTTTACTAAAAAGAAATCAATCAATAATCTTCCTTTCGCGACTAAACTACTAAGAAATACTAAAAAAAAGAGACAAAAATCGGATACAGAGAAGCAAAAATGAAATTCTAAAGAATTAATGACAATTTAATAGTGTAAATCTGAGGAAAAAATATTTTATTTTTGAAATCTTGTCCTCTATTCGATTTTTTGTCCTCTGCTTTTTGAATAAAGCCAGTAGTATTTTTTGGTAGGGGTTACACAAGTTACGTCCATTTTGGAGAATTATTCTGCTATGCATTTGACGCAACAAGTCACAAGTGAGGAATTTTCCGGAACAAATGCAAGAGTTTTCAAAATTTTCTCTAGCCGAAAATTAAAAGTGTGTTATAGACTTGCAAAGTGCTATGTG
Source organism: Synergus japonicus (assembly GCA_900474275.1). Lineage (NCBI taxonomy): Eukaryota > Metazoa > Arthropoda > Insecta > Hymenoptera > Cynipidae > Synergus > Synergus japonicus. The sequence goes on along the minus strand of UCOH01012334.1, from coordinate 61,781 downwards.
CAGTGCCGTGTTACAAGTCATTTAATTTTTTTAAATATATTGTTCCAATTCTTTTTTTTTGTGCACTATTTTTTGTAAATTTTAACTTGAACACAAACCAGAGGGTTTCTAATAATTTTCGCCCACCAAATTTCCCAGTTTTTCCCGGTTGCGAATTTCAAATCTTCTTTTAAATCAAGCACAAATAAATTTAATTTTTTTTTAAATTTGAAATACGACTCCTGATTCGTCTTTGTTTCTCGGTTTTCGTGGTTTTTCTCGGTTTCATTTCAATTTCCGTTTATTATCCATTTTTCCCGGTTAATAGGCTCCCTGAAAAATATTTTTTCTTTCAAACTTGAAAATTTTAATTAAAAAGCAAAATTAAAGAAACGATAACAATTTCAAGTGCCCTTTTCATATTAAATGTTAAAATTCGATAAAAGCATTGTCATCCTTTTTTCAATTACTATTAAACTTAAAACTATCATATATTTTTTTCATTGGCAAACGAGCTGCACTCAAAAAGTTTATTAGATGAATTGAAAGATAAATTTTCAAGTATATCATGACCCATTTATACTAAAATTAACGATGACTCGAAAGATACATACAAATTTAACGATGGTTTAGTCTAATCGATAATTCTGTCTCGACATTACGCTGCATCTAATTTGCACAACTACCGCATTATATGTTACTATCTAATTCTAAGAACAACATTATCTTCTTTCAACATCGAAATTAATATTTTATTTTTATTACATTCTCATCAAATGAGAATTGAAAGTATTGGTTTTGTGTGAAAAATGATTTTCGCTTATTCTTTTACTATCATTATAATATTGCACATTTTTTTTATTTTTGCTCCATCGGGATTTCCCCTATCTATAATTCGACTCCCTTTATCCCAAGGGACTCCAAATAACCAATAAAACTTCCCCTACCTGTCGGGATTCCTTCTAGCCCAAGTGACTTCACCTATTCCTCCAGACCCCCTAATCCCATGGAACCCCATCTCACCTTGAGACTCTGCCCCTAGGATCCCCTCCACCTCAACTCGCGACTCTCCTTTTCTTTAATCCACCTCCTACCTTTTGAGACCTACCCTATTCCTAGAAACCTAGTCTCACCTTGGGACGTCTCTCCATATTGGTGCCACCCCTATTCCATGAACTCTCCTATTCCCACTTCCCCTTGGGAAGAGGGTCCCCTCTACGGAACCCCACCTCCCATCAGGACTTCCTTTATTTTATGGAACTTTACCTTCTCCTTAATACTTCCCCTATTCCACAAAAATCTTCTATCCCTTGGAACCTCCCCTATTCCTGGGAACCCAAGGGGGAAGGGTAATTATTTCGTGGTCCCCAGTGGCGTAGCTTACTTTAGGGGGGCCCTGTATCAAAATTGGTCGGGGGGCCCCCTGCAGCTTGGGGCCCTGTATCATTGATACGGCGGTAGCTACGCCCCTGGTGGTCCCCCCCCCCAAAGCCACTTATCAGGACCCCTCCTCTAACATCAGGACTGTTTTTCTTTAGGACCACTCTGCTACTCGTTACTCTCTCTAGCTCATGAAACGTCCCATCCAATGGGAGCCCGCCTCTTCCTAGGACCTCACTTCCCCTCGAGTCACTTAAAATTCTTCAGAACTGCCCCTAATCCAAGAGACTCATACTCTCTCAAAACAGTCTCTACCACTGGACTCTCCGTAAACTACGCAACCCCATATCATCTAGGGACTTCTCCCTATTCGTCGGGACTTCCCCTATCAGTCTACCAGAAGAAGTTGCTCTTTCTCTCACCTTCACATATCTCAAATCTCCTGCGGGACTCAAACTCTCCCTGGGACCTCCTCACTCCTCCGGGCCTCTGTTTTAGTGCAGAGAAAATTATAAAATATTAATAACAATTATGAAAAAAACAATATTTGGTACCATGAATCTCTTTTTCGAAATATATGTATATGCTATAAAAATATATTTTAAATATTAAAAGACAATAGACATCTATTTATCAAGACTAATTCCATAAAAATAAATTTCTGTTTTTTACTTTAGGATATCATGCGATTGGGGGTAGTCATTACGATAGCCCTTGCAGGACTTCTCTTGTCGGAAGCAAATGGGTCTGTTCACAGCTGCGTTCAGTATGAAAAGCCACGTACAAAGCCAAGAGAAATCCGAGGCTTCAAGCCTGAATACATTTCCACAGCAATCGGGTTCGGAAAACGAGAGATTTCAAAACAGAGTGGTTACGAGAAGATTATGCTCTTGTTATTGCAAAACTCCCCTGAAAGGTTCGTAGAAATCTTGGAGACTTTTTTTTCTCAATTTTAATTGAAAAATATGTAATAGAACTTAATAATATTAATGAAAAACAAACCTGATCGATAATTGGCTACACTTCCAGACGTAGGTAACTGTTACCGACCGTAGGTAACTAGTACGACTGCAGGTAACCAGTTAGTGGCCGTCAGTAAACAGTTATCGACAGAGTTTGTCACATTTTGCAACAATATTACAATTTAAAATATTTCTTTTTCTTCCAGTATTCCAGTAAACTGGTTCCTTCAAGAGATTAGAAAAAATCCAGAGCTGGCGAGAAGAATAGCAAGAAAAATCGTGGAAAGCGAGGACAATGGCAATAAATTATCAGCAGCTGAACTCTTCAAATCAGAGCGGACAATTTCGTTTTTTTAATTCCAGGCGAGATGCGCAAAGGAAATTTAGTTAAATGATTTAATCACTCAAACTCAAATCCGCTAATGTTGAATTTATATTTTTTAATATAGACTAAGTAGTTACTGTATATGTTTATAATTTATGTAACCTTCAAAGTTTTTATTCTCCTACCAACCTATCTAATAAGCATTATTGTTCTGAAGTAAAACATTATAAAAATAAAAATTATAGAGATCAATGTCCACATTCGTTTTTATCACCTACGTAATAGGTAGTCACTGTAGTTGGAGAAGCTGTTACTATACGAAAAACATTCTAAAATAGGTATGTTCACCAAATTAACATCATTCGTTTGATGAGTTTGGATTTAAAATCGAAGATTAGCTTCATTTTCATTCATATGCCTGGAAAGAACTGATCCGGTTTCTACATCGTTATTCTCTTTTGCAATGGCTCTCTTTTTCGCTAAACGCTTCGCCTTGATAGCAGCAATCTTCTCTGCGGACATAGCCTCTGACAAAGACTTAATATTATCTGCTGTGACTGTTGATGCTTCCTTTGGAGCGTCCAACCTAACTGAAAATTGTTCCTTAGCCTTATCTACGTGTGCTTCTTCAAAACGAGGCTTTTTAGAAGACCCGCTCTCGCGAACATCATCTGCAGTATGTTTCAACTGGGGTGGGACCTCCAGGGGAGCTGATTTGTCTATCGCAACAGAAGTGGCTGTTTCTCCATTGAGGTACGCCAGAAGGTCCTTCCTATCCGGCCTCCGCACGACCTGGATGTTTGCTGCTTCTGCTTGTCGTACATATACCGGATGTGTGACCTTCACTTGGTTTTTTAAAAGAAACAAAAGGCACTCTAGTGTGTAATACTCCTTCGGCGAACCTTCCTTCCTTGAACTGTACAAAAAGAAGAAAATAGAGATAATAAATAAGACTTGAAAAACAGGCTGACGATTCAGCGGTCGATTTCATATTCTCGATCATTTCACAGTTTTTTTTTCAATATTCACAGTCAATTAAAAGTAACATATTTGTATTAAACACAATAGTGCAAAAAATTGCAATTTTTTTTTATATTGTAGATATATTTGAAAATTCTGATATATTCTCGAGAATATTATCCAATTTTATATGATCCACAATTTTACATCCCGAGATTTTAAAAGTGAAGTCCCATGTTGACAGAAAACGTCGGCGTAAAGCAGAAACTCATGAGAGTGACAGAGATAGGCAGATCTGTTTGTCTCTTTCACTCTCATGATTTTTCTGCTTTACGCCAATGTTTTCTACCGTCATGGGACTGCACCTTAAGGCAGTTAAAGGTTTTTTGAACAATATGTTTAAAAATTAATATTTAAACAATAATTTCGTAATTAGAGTGTAATTATCGAAAATTGTTAAATGAATGTGTAAATGGTTGTCAATGTTTAGGGGCTGAAGCATATATGAAATCTGATTTAGCTGAAAATGTGATTTTTGACTGACGGAAGTAGATAAAGGTGACTTACCGGAAAGTCAGATAATTAGTTTTGACATTTTTTGGAAACGAGACTTCTCCGAAAATTATATTCTTGTCCCGTTCTATAATTTCCTTTTTGTTGACATTATACTCTCGAAGCAAGCTCAGCGGGTCCGCCATGATACTAACAACCAGTGGTACCAAACTTGCCAGATGAAATTTTCAGTCTGGTCTGATTACTAGAAATCACTAAACGTACTATTGTCGAACTAGTTGGTACTGAATAATAAATGTTTTTTTAGTAAAAATATAGGTCATTTATCTCCAGGCGTGGGTCAATTTTTTTTGCTGTACAAAAAACTACTTAAAAAAATCATAAAGCGTAATTTGAGCACTGATTTATTTCTCAAGAATACTGGTACTTTTCAAGATGCATTTGTTTAATCTTTTAAATACCAAAAGAGGCATAACGTCGATAAGTAGAGCTATACATCCAGCGTTTAAGTAAATTAAACTTAATAAACATTCAGGTACCCTGTCAGCGAATGCACAAAAAGCTTTCCGTATTTTATAACTCCTTCAACAATGTCTAAAATGTATAATTATGACTTTTAAGGGTGTTGAACATAATTTCATATCTCAAAATTCATTTTTCTCATTGTAAAGTAATTTTTAACGATGCCTTCCTCTGTTTTGTATTTTAAACTAAATGACCCAACCCTGTTTTGCATTAGAATCTTATGGAAATTCATTTGAGAAACAAGCACCAATAGAGAGCAAAAAAAATACCAGACAATACTATTTCCCGATTAAAACAATGAAATCTAATTTTGAAGATAGAAGGTGGGTCCAACACCCTTAAGGCCTGCATTTTGTTTAAAACAAAACATTTTCTTCATTTCTGGCCACTCTTTCTCAAAGTTTCAGTAAATCTTGCTTAAGAGAATGTATGCATTTTTATAGAAAATTATTATGTAGTTGGAAGAAATACTTTCTTCTGTTTCCATTCTTATCAAAAGTGAAGAAAAGCTGTGAATTAAAAACAAGTCTTTATAAATATATTTTCAACACCTAGTTTAAAATACTTTCTTTTTACGTATAATACGTAAATTACGCATTATAAGGGTGGCGTGCTATGGATCCGGAATGTGTTGCGTTTTTGCGGAAAATCGTGCGAGTGAGAGAGATGCTAGTATTAATGTGTCTTTCACTCTCATAGTTTTGCACAAAAACGCAATGCATTCCGGATTGAAAGGTAAATTAAAAAGAAAACTTCCATAAACGTTCTAAAATTTAGTAATTAGTTAATAATATTGTATCCAAAATTGGATTTAAGAGTATTTTAAAGTAGGTGTCGAACAGAGAATAGAATTTCTCGCCTTTTTGGAAATGAAAAAAAACTTTTATAAATTGGATAATTTAAATTCTGCTGAGGTGTAATAATTTTTACATTTTTCGCATTTTTAAATAAAATATAAATAAGAATGGGCGGGAAATTTGAATCTCGAGTTTAACATTGAAATTCAAAACATTCAAAAGCAAAGTCTTTTTCATTGCCATTGATTGCCGTCAAGTGACTTTCAGACTTTTACAAGAATAATTGTATCCAACATAAAGCGATATCGAAGAACCATGTTCTCTGAATCGGTGGAATGGCGTAAAAAGACACATGAACTTTGTTCCGAATGTCCCTGACGAAAGTTTCGGATTGAAATTTATTCCGAACAAATACTAATTTTTCCGAATCATTCTGGAATACAAATTTACATCAAATTACATCATTCGGAATTGTTCAGAAAAATTTCGGATTGATTCGGTCGATTCGATCTGAAACTTTTGCTAGGGGCGTTTACAGAGCGACGGATTGCATTTGTTTTGCTTCATCATAGAAGCCACCTCCTGGCCACTTATCGTAGTTTTTAAAGAGACGATACAATATTTATACGCTGCTGGAAGAAAAAAAGTAGTATTTTTTACCAAATGGAGTTTACCACTGGAGGTTACTCATGAGAGTGACAAAGATATGCAGATCTGTTTGTCTCTTTTACTGTCATGAGTTTCGTTTTTACGCCGAAATGGACTGCACCTTAAGGGCCATTACACATGGATCCGGATGCATTGCGTTTTTGTACAAAACCATGAGTGAGAGAGACGCACCATTACTACTTTCTCTCTCACTCTTATGGTTTTGCGTAAAAACGCAACGCCTTCCGGATCCATGGGATGCCACCCTAAGAGTGAAAGAGAGATCAGATTTTCTCTCTCTTTCTCTCTAATGATATTCTGCTTTGCGTTTTCTGCTCCATATGAATTTGGTGTTTTCGATGTAAAATATCAAGTAAATTACTGTAAAAAACACGTAATTTATTTAAGGTATTTTACTTTCCTAACCCTGGTCACTGGAAAAATGGAGATAGCCGGTTGACCGGTTCTCGCTATAGATAAGCTATGGCTGTGATATATATATGTAAGCAAAATAATGAACAAAGAAAAAGTACAGTACTGCTTGTTAGAAGCATTTACATAAATTTCTCTTCGCTAATTATATTTCCAGCAGAGTATAATCATAATTATTATCTACATCCGCCTTAAGCGCACGCTTACAACTAAAATATCTTTTTGTACTAGTTAAATTCCTATGTTTTACTAAGAGCTTCTCAATAATTGAAAAGTATTACCGCATAACCTTATGAGTACCACTTTTTTTCAAAAAAGTTACATTTTACTGCTTTATTTTATATATTTAAAAAATTTTTCTGGTTTTATTGGCTTAAAAATTCTCTAAAATTCCATAGCACACTGATGAATAAAATTAGAACTTTGAAATTGTTGAAAAAATTTTTCCCATAGCACTTACAGAGTTTTGCCGCAACACTCTTCAATTTACTTACAATATAAACGATGACAAAGTGGGCACAATAAGTTAACAACGGGCGGTGTGATAATCAAGTGAAGCAGGCGATTTTCCCTTCCTTAATATTTTCCCCCTTAACAATATTTTGCTACTTTTATGCTTAAGAAATCCAGGTGGGATTAAACCTTTTATTTAGGGAACTTTTTTTCATTTTTTGTAAATTCCCACGATAGTTCAATATCTTTTGAATCGGAAGTTAATGAACTTCAGATAATACTGTATCCTTTAGATCAAAAGGAGTTTGTATGACAGAAACTCCTGATGAACTCTGGCGAAAGTTTCGGATAGAAATCCTATCCGAAAGAATAAAACGGATTCAAATGAATTGAAATATTTCTATCCGAAACTTTCCACAGGACAATTAATAAGTAAAATTTAAAGTTTGACCCAATAATTCCCTAACGTAGGATCCTACGAGGATTCTTTCGTTAAGCTGTCTATCTCTAAGACCCAATTTTCGCAATTAAATCCTCTAAAATGAAATACTGGATTCAAGGCGCTTTGATAAAAACTAGTCGATCTCTTAAAACTACTAAAACCATAAGACACAGCCGTTCTAATGTAGATTATTAATATTTTATACAATATGGATAATCGGTCGTTTTTGGTACGTTGCTGCGACCCTATCAACTTTGAACTAGAATTGGTATGTACTTTAAGATATGCTACGGTGGATTTCTAATTGTAAGAAGTTTTAAGGAGAATACTTTTACTTAGATGCCTTTCAAGATCGTCGTTCTTTTTAACTTCTTTACATATTCACAATTTCTTCCTTACAGAAAAGCAGCGACGTGAGGACTCAGTAAAATATATGATAATGGAAACTGATGAAGCAGATTAGTCACTCAGAAAATTTGGAAATTTGAGGACGACACACAGTGGGAAAAAATTTGATTTATTCGGAAAAATTAGTCGAGATAATTCGTATTAATTGGTAATTTCGAAATTCTTGTATTTATAAAAAGAAAGTGAAAGATACTTGTATCTGGTGACTTTCTTTGGCTTTCCAGTTTCCATATATTTTTCTTGAATAGTATGGAAAATATCAGAAATACCGATTTTGTTGAACCGATATCGATATTTTCATGTGCGATATTTTGATATTCTAAATATCAATACTGTAAATATCGATATTTTTTTATCGATACTTGTTATTCCCTTAAACAGTGATAGGACTAAATCTATTCTACTTATTTTTAGTTTAATGGAGGCAGTGGCGTAACAAGGGATTAGCTACTATATTTTTGGAAATGTCAAGAGGCGTAGTTTATCTCCTATTTTCAAATAATGACAATATCGCAATAAACACTGGATACAGAACTTCCAGTTATTAATTATTATTTAGACTCGTTGATTACGAATACTGTCTTAACAAATGGTAAGTTAAAAATAGTAAGTTTAAAAACATTTTTTATACACTTTAATAGTTAAAATAACAAAGTCTGGTGCCAAAAACTACAAAAAATTGTTCAAATATAAATTTTCTTCTGTCTTCATTCGAGAATAAATTAAAGCGAAATAGTTTTGATTATCAGATGGTCTAGTCAAAAAAATTAAATAAAATGGGGTTGTTGCATGAATTTCAGAAAATATATTTTTGAAATACTAACGGTTTATTACCTTCCACCGGTAACCCTACCATACGTCGATAATGTAAACTTCTTCCATAGATTGACATATTGGTACTCCAGTGATCTTCCTTATCGACAATAATTAATAAGTTATAATTATTTAACAATTAATCGTAAAGGTGGGGAAGTTAAAAAATGGGCCCATCTTATTATCGATAAGGTAGATCACTGCAATACCGACACAAGTTCAGGCTACCGGTAAGAATCTGTATTATCAACCGAGGGTAATGTTACCTTCCGTTAATAATACCGACAGTAACTGAACGGTCGATAACATGGAAAAAACAAATATTTGAAAATACGCAACAACTCCATTCTGAACGTGACAATGTAAAAAAACCTTCTTAAGCAGTAGACACCTTAATTTTCAATAATATATGGATATCTACTGCATTCTGAGAGATTTTACAAGGTCACAGGTAATTTTTCAAGGACAACTCTTTTCATCTCTGAATGTTGTGAATTTCGACTCCTCGTGTTACGAAAAGTGATAATCTTCGGGAAGACAATTGGAGTCGGAACTCATGGTTGTAGAGCTGTGCAAGTTGGACTTGCTGCCTTGAATATTTCGTTTCTCTTCGCGATTTGACTTCCTCGCCATTTTGTATGGACGCGGTGTGCTCATCAGAACTGATTGATTGTCCTTTGCTCCTTCCGAAACGCGCCTCGGTTTCTGCGGCCGGTCCTCGCCCTTATTTTTGTTCTCTGCGACCACCTCGTCTCGAATTTGCTTCTCCTCTGAAAAAAATTACATTACTCAGAGAGAATAATGCACTTACTAAGGAAAGTTCTAAGAAAAAAAGTATAGAGGTTGTGGAAGCCATAAATTGTAGTTGTACCATATTTTACTATTTTTGTTGTTGTCACCATCCATAAGAGTTACTTCCGTGTGGTAAAGGGAAATGGTAAAAGGAACAACCCCTTTAAGTGCTTTTAAGAGCAAACCAGTGAAATTAATGTGAAAACACCCCCTTTACGCGACTCTAGCATCAAACCGGCCAAATTGACGTTAAAAACACCTTCTTTACGCGACTGTTGCCCCAAACCGGACAAATTTACGCAAAAACACCCCCTTTACGTGAATCTAGCAAAAAATCGGCCAAATTGACGCGAAAACACACCTTTACGCGATTCTAGTTAAAAAAAACCGGTCAAATTGACGCGAAAACACCATTTTTACTGGCTTCTAGCACCAAACCGGCCAAATTGACGCAAAACACCCCCTTTACGCGACTCTAGCGCCAAACCGGACAAATTTACGCAAAAACACCCCCTTTACGCGACTCTAGCGTCAAACCGGCCAAATTGACGTTAAAAACACCTTTACGCGATTCTAGTTAAAAAAAACCGGTCAAATTGACGCGAAAACACCCTTTTTACGCAAGTCTAGCAAAAAACCGGCCACATTGACGCGAAAACCCCTTCCTTACGCGAGTCTAGCGCCAAACCGGACAAATTGACGTTAAAAACACCTTCTTTACGCGAGTCTAGCGCCAAACCGGACAAATTGACGTTAAAAACACCTTCTTTACGCGACTGTTGCCCCAAACCGGACAAATTTACGCAAAAACACCCCCTTTACGCGATTCTAGTACCAAACCGGCCAAATTGACGCGAAAAACACCCCCTTTACGCGAGTCTAGCGCCAAACCGGACAAATTGACGTTAAAAACACCTTCTTTACGCGATTCTAGTAAAAAAAACCGGCCAAATTGACGCGAAAACACCCTTTTTACGGGCTTCTAGCACCAAACCGGACAAATTGACGCAAAAACACCCCGTTTATGCGACTCTAGCGCCAAACCGGCCAAATTGACGCTAAAAAAACCCCCCTTTACGCAAGTCTAGCAAAAAACCGGCCATATTGACTCGAAAACACACCCCTTACGCGACTCTAGTAAAAAACCGGACAAATTTACGCAAAAACATCCCCTTTACGCGACTCTAGCACTAAACCGGCCAAATTGACGCGAAAACACCTAAATTTTACTATTTCCTGTTAACATTTCCCCTTTTCCTTTTACGATTCACTACAATTCAATAATGAAGATCGCAATCTGCATTATACAATTCATCGGGCTTCATCAATCATCAATTGTATGATGCAAATTCTTTTCTGTTAAAGGAAATCTGGACGTTACCATTCAGTTAGACATCCTCCCAACTCCATTTCCTTGAGAACTTGATACGATTCATATGTTTCTTCTATGAATCATAAATCTCCAATTGAACTTAATTTAGTTTTTTCAGTTTATTTTCTGCTATTCAGAATGTCTTAAAACGATAGAACGAGTACATTTCCGAACTCCGAATGTGGCTTTACAGATCTAATAGCTGACCATTTAAAAGAGTCAAAAAACAATTGAAATGCTACTTTCTCTATCTGGAATTTTAAGATATGTACACATTTCAAAGCGCCCCAGTTCAATCGTTTCTTTTTTTTTCCTGCATAGGGACTCTGAGTTAGCTTCACGCTATATAGCATAAATGCTAACTCAGAGTCCCGACGTTGGTTAAAATCAAATTTACAAAAATCGATGTGTTCGAGAGTTTCGTGTCTGTCCTTGTATAGTGTTTTATGTTGAACCGTGTTTTTTGTTTGTGGGATGTATGTACTTTGTGTATTGTTTTCGGATGGTTCGTAAATTGATTGATTGCGTGTTTGGATTGTTATTGAGTCTTGTTTGAATACATTGTAGTTAGCATGTTGATATGTCATCATATATTATTTTTGTGTACTTTTTGTATTCAATGCTTGTGTTTTTTGTTTCATGTTCGGGCCTGTTCCTGTTGATCCACAATCCACAAAATTACGCGTAATACCTGTGGATGAAAGCTGGCTTATCTACAGTAATGAGGAGATAATAATAATACCTTCGTGGGCGTCATCGAACAGTGATTTGGGTAGCTTGGATAGGCAGTTTTTTTCTTCACTCGGATCTGTCGCATAACGTTTTCTGGCATTATTATTAGTTCGTAATATCGACTCAAGAACTTGTCTAGACAATAGCGGCGATACAGGATGTTCCAATCGCGTACCATAGACGTTCCGGAAGGTGTCGCTGCTAATTGCTTCGTTGTCACACACGGTCGTCACGGAGGTATTGTCGGTAATGAGCTTCTCGGTGTCGGAATCACCAGCATTGCTGTAATAGTTATTACTGCTTTCGGACTTCTTTAGAATAGATTTTGATTTGCGCTGCCGTTCTATGAATGGCGTTGCCTCGCTGTCTATCGAATCGGCGGACAGTGACAGCTTACTTCCGGCTGTAGTTCCTGAAATTTTCACGCTTCAATACTTTTGCAATTTTCATAAAATTCCACTACGTGATTTTCAGAATGCGGTCAGCTGGCGACTGTGATCTACCTCCCTCCAACTCTTAAGGACAGTAAATTGATATTGTGTTTTTAATGAAACTTCATAACATTTTCCAGTTTCTGGGGATTAGTAAAATGACAGAAAAAGATAGAAACTTTTAGGTCGTTTATCGGGGGCGCATGAATCTTCCACAAATTCAGTTTTATTTAACTTTAATGTTACAGAAATGTGTATCCTTGAATGTTGGGAAGATTCATGCGCCCCGTCGTTTATCGACTTCAGATTGGTATTATTAATTTAAATTTTACTTGATTGATATAGAACTGAATCTTAAATCAATTTACAGTCATTAAAGTCACTTTCGCAGGGGTCGTGGAGGTGCAAAGCCTGAAAAAGCGTGAAGATGATGTCGAGGCGTCAAAACCGAGTTTGGTCGGGCGCCTAAATTGAGAAAATATTTTATTTAGATCTATTCAATGTGATAGCAAACAACATTTGTTGACTGTCATAGTAGTTCATCTTCTAACGATGCTAACAAATTACAATTTGAGAAAGCTTGGTGTAGATAAATAAATTGTCTCTTCAATCATTAATTTTAGTAAATAAACAGAAAATGTGTAAGCTTTCTTGCTTCCATGCGTATTCCTATTATCAGTTTTAAAAGTCGAACATTCTTCAAATTAAAATCTGTAAGAAGCCAGAGAAATGATTTAAAGTCTAAAAATCTTTTACATTTGCAAAGACACTCTTATAATTATTTTTTTTTTGTATCTTGTCAAAGATATCCCGCTGAAGAGATATTTGAGAGAAAAAATGTTATCGAAGATTTAAATAATGATATAATAATTTACGTCTTTAAAAACGTCAATTTCTCAGATTTTCTTTCGATTTCTTTTATGTTTGCTAAAAAAGGAATAGTCGTTAGTATAAATATTTTGGCTGGCTTTTCTAGGACTTCTCGCTGTAGGAAGGTAAATCTTTCTTATCCAAGTATTCTTGAAGGGAGAAGATTCTAAAGATTAAACTCACATCTGGGATGCCTTCCAAAAGCTTACATCAGAGATAGAGTTAGTTGAATTATTATTATTCTCCCAAACACAATCAATACTTTTGAAGAAAGAAGAAAATTTGAGTGTCTCTTGTCTGCTTGACAAAATAAAAATATGGAAAAAACTAAACTTGTAACTGTAACGTTTTTTACAGAAAATAATTAATTTTTTTTTTTTTGCAGGATATTACAATATTTTTTGAATAAAAGGAAGAAATCGAATTTTGAAGTTGGAATTTGGATCTAAGGCCTTCAATTACATCACAAATATCTCTTTAACGTGAAATTCAAACAAATACACAGACACACAAAAGAAAAGAGATGTGCGGTACACTAGAACTATCATATATTGAAAAAATGTGGGCTACTTATTTTTCTAAAATATATAAATTCCCAGGTAAAACTTAGAAAACATATTTAGTTTTTAAGTGGGCAACATAATTTTCGAAAAAAAAAACGAGGATAAAACTTGATGGCGGCAATAATATATTATAAAGATACTAGGGAGTGCTTTAACGCACCTCTGTAATTGACTACGGGATAAAAAAATAAAACAATAACAAAGAATAATAAAATTAAATTATAAAAAAATGTATTTCAAAAATAAAGGCGTAATAATCTGATTTTTCTCGAAAAGTAATGAAACAAAATTGGAGGTATGAGATTCCCGGAAGTTCCCCACATGTAGATATATTGATCTAGTTCAGCGCACATGTCATGTTTTTTTGTGCGCCTGTGATATTCTTGGGAGTTATTAGACATGAAAAAACGTGAAAAAAAAAGAACAAACAAGGGTAATGGGGGCTGAGAAGATGAAGACTCTATGATTGTTTTCTCTGCTTAAAACGCAGAACTTTATTGCTATTCTTAATTATTGCTATGTCTTTGTACTATGTGGAACATAGGGTTTTTGCAAAAGAAAAGTATTTCTCCCTGGATTTCCCCCACCAGTGTGTACACAGTACATATAAATATAATCAATAGTATAATATGAAAAATCGTGAAGACAGCGTGTGCGGCTTACTTGGTAACGTGCCAGTCAATTACCAGTATTATGCTTGGAACTACTGATCGTCCCGAATAGATGATGATTAATAATTCTTGTTGCCGAAGCAAGATTATTCACTGGCGCCGGAGGCCTTCCACCTCGCAAGCTGTTATAATGATTATTGTTGTCCTCCTTTGCGTCTTCCCTTATCGGTGTACTCACACAACCTGATTGGTCCTGTTTGCTAGAGAATTGAGCACGTGGCTTCACACTCTGAAATACAAATCAGAGCGAATCAGAACAAGGAATTGCTATCATTTATACGACTATCATTTAGACTTTGGCTATATAAAAAAATATTGTATTTCTGTATTTCTAATCTATTCAAATTTTTTGTTTCAGATGCCGTGGAGCAGCCCTAATAGAAATTGGTAGTCTAGTTAGAATCTAACTAGAATTTCCTTAACAGATTTCAATGAGGAAATTCTTGACTAGTAACTCGTAGGGCTGAAATGGGGAAAAACTAGACTAGAAAAACTTGGTAGTGCCTAGTTAGATTTTCCTCGCTTGGAACTTTACTGATCATAGTTAATTTTTTCAGATTTTTTGACTGTTCAAAACAATGAAAGAGGTAAAATACTGAATTTCAAAGACCTTGAAACGGCTGTCGAGCGTCATCCCCAACGCTAAAGATTCGGATGGAGGTAGGGCCGAACGATATAAGCCGACCAAGAGATGAACGACGAATGTACAATAAATAATTTAATTTGCAAGTAAAAGAGTTAAAAAATGGAACTAATGTTATTAAATTTACGTAAGTAACTAGTAAAAAACTAACCAGATTCCTTCTAGAATTTCTAGTTAGTACCTCACCGGATGCAGCGTTACATTCCTTGTTAGTAACTGACAAGTTTCCTCGTCAGGTGCTAGCTAGACGTATTTAATATGAAAATAAAATAAATTCCCTGATACAACAGCTCCAGGAGGCAAGATCTTTTTATAATATAAAGAGATACGTAGAAAAAGTGGGTGGCCCCCCATTCTCATTGAACTACGTACATACTAGGGGTCTTATTTATTCCTTAATTTTTTTAAATCCAAATTCTTCGTCTATTTATGTAAATATTGAATAATACATACCTGTTGAGTGCGTGTCTTCCTGTGCTTCGGAATTGCCTCGTTAATGTTAACTTTACTACCTTTGTTCGACGAATTTATTTCCTTGAGCGATTCCGTACTCGGAGATACATCCAGAGTGAAATGTCCTACTTCCCCTGACATGGATTTTTTTACGCGCATACCACTGCATTTCTCTGCACCCTCGAGTGGATTTACATACAAATTACTGTCTGCCTCCTCAGTGAGGTCACTTTGCGAGTAAAACGGGTGCGTTTGACAGCTTGCATAAGTGTCTGAACTGTCCACACTTCCCCGCTCGTTGTAATTATTTTTATTACTGTATACACTCGGCTCGACAATTTGCACTGGGGACATTTGTAATTCCCCAAAACCAGTATTTTCTAGGCTACTTCCTCGAAGAGATCTCAATTCTTGACAAATCGGTGCCTTGAAATCACTCGTTGAAAGAGGCATGATATCTTCCGCATCTCGGTAGTCTTTATATTCCTACAAAAATAATATCATCTTTCACATTCAAATTAATCATTTTTTAGAAACAAATTTTTTCGTCAAAATTTAGGAGTGGTTTTTTATTTCTAGTCTACGCTAATCTTTATCTACCTTGCAGTGTTGCAATTTTATTAAAAATATCAAAATCTAAAGTAATTGAAGTTCAAGAAATTCAGAGCCTGAAATTTTTTTTAATTTCGCACTACTCAGTTTTTGTACCCCCCCCCCCTCCACGCCCCACCACCCCAAAGCATTAGTAGGAAAAATAGAGATTGCAAGGGATTAAATATGGGATTTTAGTGAGTTTAAGTTTAGCTACCTAAAAAAATTTTATATTGAAAAAAAGGGATAGCTATTTAATTAAATGTATAAATTCAGGGTATAAATAAAAAAAATAATTTTTTGACCTTAAATGAAAAGAAGAGATTTCAAAATGTTATAAAATAATAAAAGTTGAACTTTCTGAACTGAAAGATATTTATTCGGTATTTACTTTTTATTACAGTGAGCTGACCAAAGCCAGGCAAAAACTACTGAAGCGTCAGTCTGTCTCCTTTGTCAAGTGTTTTACTACTGTGAGTCAATAACCCGCTGCTCGAGGCCAGAAAATTGCTGTGCCTGCTGTGAATGTTTATGTGAAATTGTATGTGTATAATAAAACAAACTAAATTCTAGATTCACAACTAAAATCTAAAATGCACTCTACTCTACAATTTTCTACCAGAGAGTTTTCGCTAACAATATCTAATTCTAAAGAAATTCTAATTTTAAAGAAAAATTTATCTTTTGAAAAATTATGGCTTTACGAGTAAAAGTTATGCAAAATAAAAGATGTAGTTTTTTAATATCTACAACTTTTATTTAAAACTTTCTTCGGTCAGACAAATATTTTTCAAGATAATATTGGAAAAGTTTTTTATAAAACATTAAAAAATGTTTTTAATAATCGGAGATTTTCGAAAGTTAATTAAATGAACAAATTAATCATTTTAATGCTAGACCTTACCTATGAACATATATTGCAGAGTATTTAATATAACATTAAGCAAAATGCACCACAGAAATATAGCATTCAACAAAAAATATGAAAGGCTACACCTGACGAAGTGGTTTTATCACCTTTATTAATGTACATTTTGCACATCGAGCTTTATTGTTGAACATTTTTGTTTATTTAACGAATTTTAACATTTTATTACTCAATTTATTATAATTAATTAATTAATGAATTAATTACTATTTTTATTGATTTCAGTAATTTCTCCAATCTAAGAATTTTGACAAATATTTTAATTTTTATATAAACTTTCGATATTTTTTTAATAATACAATTCAAAATTGTAAAAACAAAAATGTTAAACAGATCATGCTTGGCAATATTAAATTTTAATTCATGCTCAGGAATTTAAGATACATACGTGCCCTGCAAGCTTATCAATTGTTTAATCAATTGTTTGTTTTAATAATTTTCGAAAGTTTTTTTTTCTGGATTTAATCTTATTTAAATTAAATAAATAAATCTTTAACGTTTACCGGCCTCTAGTAAAATGAAATGCCAGGAAGAAAAATGTTTGTTGAGGTAGAAAAAAATTGTTTCCGTACACAAAAAAAGTTTTTTACATTTATATTAGACTTCATCGATTTTGTAATAACTAAATATAAATCGGTATTTCCTCCCAGGAGAAAAATCCACTTGACCGCCTACATGAACAGCCACAAAATTTTTTTTTGATATTTTAAGGTTGCTCTAATCTCAACATTCAATTTCATCATTTTACTTAAAAAATATTTGTAGTAGAAATGAGAAAATTGAATTTTGAGATTGAAACACCCTTAAATTGTTTAAAATTACCCAAAAAAAAAATCCTGTGGCTATTCACGTAGATCACCAAGTGGATAAGTAATACATGGCCTTAAGTTTAATTTTTTCACTCAGGTATTAGTCGTTAAAATAAAAAAAAATTTTTTAATGTGAAAAGTTCAAGTAAATCGAAAAAATAATGTTTAAAAATCTCTACAATTGAACGAAATTTTTATGGTTACACCGAAAACATTCTTCAAGGAGTTCTACTTTTGACATTCTGTGCCCTGTATCTTTGGAGGAAAAAAATTTTAATTAAAGTAAATACCTTCGTCGTACAAAAGCAACACTCGAATTCACTAGGCAATTCATCGACTTTCTGCTCGATTTTTCTGCCGTCTTTTTTCTCTTCATCCTATAATGTTATACACAAATCGCATTTATTTACAGTGAATAAAATCATCTGATGTGAGTGAACCGTTTCACGAAAAATTACTAAATAATTAGTACTCTATTATTTTAAGTAATAGATTTTAGTTTTTCTCTACTGGTGCTTCGATTATTTTAATCGTGAAATGGTTCAAGTCCTACGAGAAAAACTAATCTAGGAAATTTTCTTCGAACGAAAATTATTCCGAACATAAAAATCTAAAGTGCGAAAGCGTGATTAAGAATTTGTTTCTATTTCTTCCTATGGTTCATTGTGTAGTTATAAAAAAAACTCTCTTTAAGGGCATGTATTACTTACCCGATCCCTACCTTACCGACATTTTTTTCTCTGTAACGCTACGTCTACATTTATTGAGATACCACATTGAAAATTTCTATATTTGAAGCTAAAGCCGTACGTTTGTCTGGTCCTAAATATTGAAATTAAAAAAAAAAATTTTTTTATTTTTTTTTATTTTTACAAAAATTGAAGACCAGACAAACATACATTAGCATATTTTCTTCAATTTTATAAATTTTCAACTTGATATCTTTATAAATGTTGACGTAGCGTTACACAGAAAAAAATGTCGGTAAGGTAGGGATCGGGTAAGTAATACATGGCCTTAAGATCCTAACGATGCGGAAATTAATATTTATTTATAAAAAAATAATTTTTTAAGTCAGTATGTTTAATGTGATGATGTGGACACTTTTATGATTGTTTATAGATGAACTGACAATGAGAACATTTTTATTTAAATGGTAATATTGGTAATGTATAATTAATAAATAATACCGCCTCATTTTAGAAAATCGTTGTTTTAATATTATGGTAAGACGAATTGAAAAAAACGTGCGTTCCTCTAACGGCGCAAGGCAGGTTCTATTGAAGATTAAGAATTAACTTTTATATTAGTTAGAATTACTTAAGGCCATGTATCAGTTATCCGATCCCTACCTTACCGATATTATTTTTTCTATATAATGCCATTTCTACATTAATTGAGATATCAATATAACAATTTCTAAAATTAAAGGAAATATACTAAGGCAGGTTCATCTGATCCTAAATTTGTATTAAAACAAAAAAATAATAATTTGTTTACAAATGTAAAATTTAGGACTAAATAAATCATAATACTTTTATTTGAATATTAGGATTTTTCAACTAGATATCTCAAGAAATATAGAAATGGTTTTGCAGGGGGTTAATATGCTGGTAAGGTAGGGATTCGATAACTAATGCATGACCTTAAGAATGTTGAACTCAATTTCTGGCCTCAAAATTCAAGTTCCTCATTTTACTTGAAAAATATTGATAATAAATATTTAATTTAATACTTTTCGCGTAAAACGACGATTTTAAATTTGGATCCAACACCCTTAATCTGAAAATTACAATATTGCTTTTATATTCTGGAATTTATATGATTATAAATTAAGGTTGTAAAAGTATTCAATAAATCGTTTCTTTTTGAGATACATAATTCTTAAACTTATGTTATTAACTATAATTTAAATTTTGTACTATTTTTTATTAAAAAATTGAGACAAATTTTTTTGACAATTGTGCTTTTGTGACTCGTGTCTTATTTGAACGTTGATACGTACCGAAGTAAATTTGCAGATTTTTTCTTATCCTCGGTATGTCGCAAATTAAATAAATTCATTGTAAAATAAAAATTCATAATAAAATAAAAAATAAAATTCAATATAAAATTAAAATTTATTACAAAATAAGAAATAAAATTCATTAACAAATAAAATTCATTAACAAATAAAAATTGATAAAGGATACAAAATTAAGTAAAAAGAATGAAAAATTCAATTAATGAAGATAAATAGCAGTTATTTTAGTTTCTTCGGCTGTATTTCAATTCTCAACAAGTTTTTACATTTTTTAATATCTTACTCGTAACAATAACGAAGCGAAGGTGACTAAAAATTTCGCATAACTTTTTTCGATGAATCAAAAGAGTGGGCAGTGCTTTTTCTTTACTTTCATTTGAATCGATTATTGTATTTTGTTTTCGATTAGCGTGTCAAATTAACATTTCTATATTGAGTGGACAAAAAAGTGTGTAATCATAATATTATTATTATTACAACTCAGTGTAACACGTGTAAGAAATTATGGGTATACATAATCACAAAAAGCTTTTTGGGCTCTTTATGTTTGGTCATTGTCATCCATTATCGACAAGTTAAGTAACAAAATAAATTTCAATTAGCAATTTCACACCTTGATTCTATTAAAATATTTTACATTCCTTTTGCTATATTTTTCATATTTTATTTGAGGTAAATATTTAATTAGCGAATATTTTCTACATCCTTTCGAAATTTCGACGTAATTTATTAAAATCTAATTATATTTCGTTGTATGTTTAATATTATTTTAAAGGTTCCTCTCTCTAATATATAAATTACCATATTAGACAATATATATTATTTAATACGCAGAGAATTTATCCTATACCATAAAAACTAACAAAGTTTTTATATTACATACATATAATCATATATATACAAATATTATTTTGAGCAAAAATTACTTTATAAAAGAAGATTACAAAAAGTTTCTTTGTACACGAAAGGAATATCTCTAATTTAATTTTTTGCATACTCATCTTATCGACATTGAATTAGAACTATAACTAGGAGTGAAAATCCATTATCGAATTTAAGAAGAGACTTGTCATTATTCTCGTTTAATACAAGCTAACTTCAGGCTAAGTAACCCCCTCCCCCTTTTTTTGCTTCTTAAATCTAACTGCTCTACTCTACGCCCCTTTCACCTATCCCCATCACCTCATCACGATTTCTCTCTTCCCACTACCGGTTAACTATACATTGAAATCTAATAGTAAGCCCCTCCCCTCCTCATTCACATATCCCCTCCCTCTCACATATCCCTTTCCCTACACACTAATTTTCATACTCCCCTCCTCACTAATGTCTAACACCTACTTAAACAGAACCATATGTTGACCTCCTCCTCGCCCCCTCCTAACTTCTTGTACATTTTCTTATCCCCCTCCCATATATATATTGATCCCCCCCACATTTCTTAGACCAACAATACACTAAAATTGGCTTTTATTTGACGCAGGCACTGACGGAGCATGGTTGTTTCAATGCGTACCTAATGCGTAAAACGATGGACGTTCCAGGACATAATAACCGAGTAGGGCCAGGGAACATCCCCCAATAAGTGCTCGGACCTAGGCTGCGAGCTCTTTTGGGTGAACGACTTTAGGCAGAAACCCGCTGCCCACGAAGTATGAAGTCAACAGGCGGCCCCGTGAGCAGCAAATGTGTTCGAAAGAGGAGGTTTTTGGTTTTAACAGGCATACCCTAACGCTACTAGTAAGCCCCTCCCCATCTTCTCATGTATCCTCTCCCTTACCCACTAATTCTTACCTACTCACTAATCTCTAGTTCATCCTGTATTGACGCCTTCCTGAATTGTCCTCCCGTTTCCCATATCGCTACTATTTTCTCCCTTCCTTATTTTGTCTAACTCCACTGTCGGCTAACTATACATTAACATCTACTGCTAAGTCACTCCCCCTCCTTCCTTCCTCCTATCCCGTACCACGCCCCTCTTATTAATCCTCCCCCTAAACACTAATACTACATCCTAAGCTCACCACCACATATTGACATATCTGCCTACATAACAATGTATTGACCAGATTAACTTGTACTGTTAAATCCCTCTCCCTGTATTACCCCCACTCTCCTCCCTGATCCCCATTAAACAAAACATACCTCGGCCCTCCTCCCCGTCACACATCCCATGAATTCACTTCCCTTTTCCCCTATCCTATTTTCTCCTTCCCTTATCTCATTGACCTCTAATAGCCCCCCCCCCTCCCGGTCTCTATTATTATCCCCTCCCCCAAATTCATACATATCCCATATACTACAATACTACATAGTAGCTCACCATGTATTGACATCTACTTACACAGAACTATATATTGACCCGTCCCACTAACCCCCTCCCCATCACCAATACTCTTGTCCCTTTTCTTACCCTATTTCTCCCTCTTGTCCCATTTAAAATTCCGTACAGTACTCAGTATAGGATTCCGTATAGTTTCCAGTACCAAAGTCCGTACAGGGATCCATATAGTTTTTTGTACAGGAGTCCATATAGTTTTCCGTACAGGATTCCTAACAGTTTCCCGTACAAGTTTCAATATAGCTTCCTTATGGATTCCCGTATGGTTTTCTGTATAAGATTCCGTACTGCTTTCCCGTCCAGTTTCCCGTACAATTTTCAGTCCAGTTCCCACTATAGGATTCCGTACAGTTTCCAGTACCAGATTCTGTACAGTTTCCCGTACAGGATTCTATACAGTTTTCGTATGTGGTTACAAAGAGCTTCCTGAACAGTTTTCCGAACAGTTTCGCAATATAAAATTCCGTACTGTTTTCCTGTACAATTTCCCGTACAACTTTCCGTAGAGTTTCCCATGGGAAATATTGTACAGAAACCTGTATAGGATTCCGCATAGTTTTCCGTATTAGATTCCGTACAGTTTTCTATATAATTTCCTGTACAGAATTCCTTATAGTTTGCCGTAGAATAACAATTATAAACGGACGAAAAATTAAAAAAAAGGAAGAGAGCTTTAGGAGCAACAGAATATATAATGCAGACTAAAATAACAACTAATATGTGACAACAAGCACCTAAAATAATGAAAATGGATTTTCCTCATTTTAATTATCGATTTCCGTACAACAATGTGCTTTACCAGTGATTAGTTGTCAACTCCATATAATTGTTAACAAAGTTGTTAAAATAATTAACATGCGACGTCAACATAATTCGTGCTGTGAGCCAGTAAAGAAACATTAATTAAATAGTTACACTGTAATAGATTGAACGGTTAATAACTTGCAGGGTTTAGCACAATTTGCATTTTCCACGGAAAATAATAACGGTAACACGTGAAACATTTTACCCACGACATTTTTTCTCTGTTCTTATATTATTTCCAGCTTTTATAGCATCGGAGTGAAACAGGCCATTTTGTTACGATTGAGGCCATTTTAGGTCGTTTACGATTAGTGAGTACAAGTAAAAGTCTCCATTGTCTTTCCGGTTCCCTGAGGTTAATTCTTCGGGTCGCTTATCCATTTAAAAAGCGTTCCTGATTCTCTACAATAAAAGCTAAGAATTTTTTTCTTTAATGCTAATATTCCATTATTATTTTTAATTGAATGTTTCTATGTTTTAGCAGACGTGCATTGAAAAAGAACTCTTACCCACAGGGTTCCAGAATGGGAATCGAAAATAATCTTTCCCGAAGTACAAGAATGTTTCTTCGTGTGAGTGTGTGAGTAACATACGATCCGCTATATCCGCTTTTTTCACTTTCATTTTGAGCCTTTCAATCCCGTTCAAAAGTCACCTTTAGAGTTTCCCGTCTTGTTTGGATTGCCTTCCCTGTAAGGTAAGAGATTCAAACTGTAGTTGAAAGATTCACGACGATATTCGCATTCCATTTTTCAGTCTTGAGATTTTTTTCAATTTTCCGTATATTTTGTGACCGTTACCTTGATCGTCTACTTTTTAATCGGACTGGATATTTATTTTTAATATACAAGCTACTTTTGCCTTTCCCTTTCATTTTCGGATAAACTTCCGAAAACGTAAATCCTCTGCTTTCCTTGAAAATGGAAAACGGAAACGTGGACTTGAAACCAAATCGGAGGATTTACCTTTTCGGAAGTGCACCCTCGTTTTCTATTCGAAGACATTATTATTATCATTGTTATTGTTATTATTATATTATTATTATTACTATTATTATTATATTACCGAATACTTTTCCGTACAGAATTTCCCACAGTTTCCCATTCCATTTCCCATACAGGATTTCTTACAGTTTCCTAAACATGATTTCTTAAAGTTTCCCCTACCGAACTCCGTACAATTTCCTATACCGAATTCCGTAAACTTTCCTGTACATTTCCTCGTACAATTTCGTGAAAATTATTCTTAACTTTTTCCCTCAATCTTTATCAAGTTTAATCATGAAATACTTGGGAACCTGGATCAAGGACGCGTAATTTTTCCCTTCCCTGGAACTTGCGATCGCCTTGAGCGAGTTTCGAAGGTCTCACTGTAATTTGCATGGTAATTTCATGAAAATTGGCCGAGACCGTTTGAGAAATATTCCTAACGAGGCAATTTATGGAAGTTGTTACACAACACATAATACATATTGTATACATGAATGGAACATAGGAGAAGAAATATAATATACAGAAAAATAAAATAAGTAACTAAATATAATTCAACTTATAATCAACAATAATAGACAAGAAGTTCAAAAAAACGAAAAGAGCAGTAAAATACGTGTAGCAGGAAAATAAAAAAAGCTTCCGAACCCCTTTTTTAAAAGTAAATTAAGGCTATGTATTACTTATCAGATCCCTACCTTACCGAGATTTTTTGGTTGCAAAGAAAAAATGCCGGTAAGGTAGAGATCGGATAAGTAATACATAGCCTTAAGGGCATTTATTACTGTATGTATATATACTGTATGTAGGGATCTGATAGTTAATACATGGCCTTAATTTGGTATCTTGTCCTGTCAACCGATTTCCCGTGTTACTGCGTTTATAATTTTATTAATGGCTTTTTAAACAGTTTTCTTTGGAAATAGGTTTTTAAAGGTTTTTTTTAAGTTTAAAGTTTTATCGTCAAATACGTCCTGTTTTGAACTTCTTGCCCTATTTGTGCCTTTCCTGATTTACGCCGTTCGAGAAACGCACTGCAATGTAAATTCAAGTCACTTAAAACGAATCATTAGATTTTAAATTTCCAAAATAAAGAAAAAGTTTAAATATTAGGATTCGAATTTTTTCATTCTGTAGATACATTTGTAGTTATGTCAAAAAGAGTATATCTATAGAGTGAATAGATTTTAAATTCTAATAATTGTTGAGCAACTTGGAATGATTTAAAGTTGAGATTAGGATTTTGATCCAACACCCTTAATTCTACCAATTTAGAGTCTGGAATGAAATCGGTAAGGTATGGATCGAATACGTAATACATGGCCTTAAGGGTGTTCGAACCCTTTAAGTTCTGAGCGAGATTTCTTATGAATGTTTTTGTAAAAGATAACAGTTTTAGTTTTCATTTTATCTTATAAAATTTAAAATATAAAAGGTTTCCACTGTTTCCACAAATAGATAAAACAGAATAAGGTATAAGTGATTCTCAGATAACTACAGACAAAACTATTTTATATATAATATATGAATAGTAACGTTAGTCCGAAGCACAACAAATACGTATAATAAAACACAAAACAAGCCGGTTTTTGATTTAAAAAAAACCGTTTAGACTTTGTCGTTCTTACACGAATATCATGAACATAAATAAATGGCAAAAAGGTTTGTCAACCATTTCCCAAATGGCAAATATTCAAGAGTTGTTTCAACTCTGGATAAAGTGTACTTTAATTTGAATCTTTTACAGTCAATATTTCACCCATGACCTTTGATTTTAGGCCATTGAACCTTGACGTTTGCTAAGATGACTCGTCATCTTGACCTCTGATCCTTGATATTTTAACATTGACCCTTGACCATCAAAATTTGTCCACAGACCTTGGATATTAGACTATTAAAACTACTTTATCCAAAGTTTTCTTACAACTGCTCGAGACATAAAACCTTAACGAAGCATAACATAGAAGCTACTTTTTTGAAGCTTTCATCGTGTTGCTACATGAAGATTAAAAATGATATATAACATGAAAGAACTTACGCTAGGAGTGGTATTCCCTTGGTTGTATTGATGCGTTGACCCTTGGTCATGGAAGTAGTGCTCACTCTGATTACTAGATATGTTTTGGGCAAAGTCGAGCAGCCGCCGATTTGGACTATCCGGCGTAGTCGAAAGGTCATTCGGCAAGGTCGGAAAACAAGTGGAAGTGCTTGTACGTTTATTCGACAAGCTAACATAATGCTCGTAATTTCTATAGCAGCCAGCACCCGTTTGTGCCGGACCACGGTCACAACCAGACTCTCCTTCTGTACTGTTCCCGTCGACGCCAGACATGTTGTGACCTGTGAATCAAAAATCGTCTATATTTTCCCAACTGTTGGTTTAAAATCCTGCCAGAAGGGGAGGGGACACCAAACATGTGTCCACAAATTCTTGTTCAATAAAAACATTAGGAAAAGTCTTACTGAAGATTATGGACTCTGACTTTTAGGAACGAATAAATTAAGATTGTTTAAAACGACTTGAAGTTGTCTACAAGAGTAGAATAGAGGGAAGAAGAAAAATATTTTCTAAGGATCGTTGGGTACATAGGAAACGAGCAGTTCAATACCCACTTAGTGATGCGAAGGTAATAAACTTTGTTATGGACTCTTAGGAAGTCGATAAAAGCTCGCACAGAAAAGAGATAAAGGCTCTTGCTTGCCGCGTCCCGGGTTTACCATTAGAGGAGCAATGAATTTAATTGGTTTAAAGCTGCGCAAATTATAGTGGAGTGTCTCGTAGTACATATATTCTTTTGTTGGAATTTTATGAATGGAGAGTTCCGCCATACAACTCTGCATATATACAACAAAGAACAGCTGATACACACAAAGAACGAATACTTTTACAATATTAAAACATTGAAAGAAACAAAGGTAGTGACGCAATTGGGAAGAAAAGAAAAGTAAATAAATTGGTAGTTTATTTAATATTCAAATTCGAATGAAGTGAAGATATTGGAACGTGAAATGTAGAGATACTTTAAGGTTGGCAAATTGGATATCCAGTTATACTCTACTGGAATAGAGGTGTCTCTGGAGTGAATTAATAATGTCCATCAATAATATAAACGAGTAATAAAGCCGAAGCATGTCACATTGAATAAATAAAAAAGGCTATTCTCATCCTGGTAGTTAGCAGCTTTTGGAGCTCAACTTGCACTTCCATCATAATAATATGATTAAAGAACAGTAATTAATTATTTCTTCAACATATTTCTTTTTTTGAGAAGAGGGAGAAAATAGAAATGCTTGCAGACGTAAATACTGCAGTGTATTTAACCCCTCTCTCTGCGGTGTATGAGTTGTAGCGCAGAGAGTGGGGATAGCACAGGAGTGAGAAAGAAAGACGCAGGTCTTTCTCCCTCACGCCTGAAGAATCTCGACTTTCAGCGGTACAACTCCCAGCGTCATATAAAGTGTTGATGAAATGACAAGCACTGAAAAGCCGAAATACAATTTGATATGAGAATGCGTGCAGACGTGAAAAGCGGAGCCTCTTCACCTCCTTCCAGGTGGCGTAGAAGCTGAAAGAAACGCCAGAAGAGAGAATAGAGAAATACAGAAATACTGAAGCTACAGTAATTGCGACGACGATGACGACGACGACGACGACGACGAGATGACAATCAGTTGAAGGATAATACTCAGCGTATCATCCTTATACCTATAAATTCTTACCAGTGTCGACGATGACATCGATGAGGTCCATGCTCTTGGCGAAGGCGTCCCTCAGATTGATATGATGAAAGGACACGATGCTGCCCTCTCTCTTGGCCCTCTCGAGCGCCTCACGACGCTTAAGCGCCTTTTCCCGCCTCATCTGGTTCTTGTAGAACTCGGCAAAGTTATTGACGATAATAGGAATGGGTAACGCGATTACCAGGACACCACATATGCAACACACACTGCCAATCACTTTGCCAAGAGGAGTCGTGGGGTAAATGTCACCATACCCAACGGTCGTCATGGTGATTCCTGCCCACCAGAACGTCTCCGGAATGCTTATGAATTTCGTGCCTTGCTCATCCTTCTCAGCGAAATACGCCAGGCTAGAGAAGATCAGCACCCCCATTGCCAGGAACAACATGAGCAGGCCCAACTCCTTGTAGGAATTGCGGAGCGTAAAGCCCAAGCTCTGGAGTCCTGTCGAATGGCGAGCCAGCTTCAGGATTCGCAGGATCCTCATGATCCGGAAGATCTGCACGACCCGGCGCACATCTTGGAACTGGTCGGTGGCGTTCTTGTTGGTCTCTACTAGGAAGAGGGACACGAAGTAAGGCATTATTGCCAGCAGATCTATCACGTTCAGTCCGCCCTTGAAGAACTTCCACTTGTCCGGTGAGGCGCTGAACCTCAGCACATACTCCAGAGTGAACCAGGTGATGCACACAGCTTCCACCATCGCGAGTTGCGGATTATCTTGCATATTACCCTTCTCATCTACTTGCATACTAGGAATGGTGTTGAGAGTAAGTGCGATCGTTGATAGCACTATAAAGAGTATTGATATCACAGCTATCACCTGCAAAGTCACGCAATTCACCAGAGAATTACTACATGTCTTTGCGCAGTTCGTTTTGCTTAAAGGAGATTATGGCAGTCCTCTTTATCAGGATCTAGCTGCATCAGGATCTTATCACGATAGCGATTCAGCTTTCGATTATAATCCGAGATACAGATAATGCTAGAGGGATTGCCTTGTGCTTGACTTTCAGGGCACCTACTAGTGTCTTTTGACAACCTGCTGCAAACCTTACATTCGGTTTTATTTCAAGGGATTTTCTTACTGAATTTGAGATATTGTTTACCACTCAGTGTACACCAAACTTCAAAACTTCTGACGGCCTTCAGAGAACTTTGTAGCTGATTTTAATCAAGTTCACCGGAGATCAGGGAGCTTCAAACTTAAAGGAAGCGAAGGCTTTTTTCAGGACACTGCAAGGTGTGAGAGACTTTGAGTAACTTGAAAAAGGGTGTTTTTGAAGGGTGTACACCAGATTTGATGAGTGGAGTTAGCCTCTGAGCAAGGGGAAAATTGAGTGAAAACAAAAATTTCTAGGTGGAGTTCTTAGTTCTTGGTGGCTTCTTGAATCATTCTCAATCTCGCATAATCCAGCCACTCACAATGAATGTCCATTCCAAACCCCGCTCCCTTTTCAAGTAACGATTTTATGAAACTTCGAGGGATTTTGCAGTTCCCGGTTTACGCAAACGCTTCCCACTGATCATGTAAAAGAGACAATTGATATACAGATGAGTTTTAACAGCTGAGGTAGAGTTTTTTTTGCAACTACCCCAGTGAGCACAAAACCGAGAAATGTCTTTACGACATTTTAAAGACATTATTTAAAATGTAGTAAAGACGTCTCCCAATTTTGTACCCACTGGAATAACAAGGGAAAGCACCTGTGAAATCAGAGATTATGAGAAAAGCGGTTTATTTAGATTTTAGTATTCCTTATTAAATAGTCCCAAAACTGAAAATCACCGATATTGAAAATTCCCGAAAGAAAATCTGATCTAAATTTATTTCAAATTCACCAGTACTTCCCCTCAAAGTCGTGTACCAACCTAACCAAGTTACTGTCTGTCGGCAATGTAGAGCATATTTTTCTAGCTGTTTTCCTGCATCAATATAATTTCTTTATCAGTAAAATTGCTAGACAAAGATGTTCTACATTACCGACAGAGTCACGTGGTTAGGTTGGTACATGTTCTTAAATGTTGCAGAAAAATGTAAGCTAATTGATGTCAAAAATGTTTTTGAGTCCAAGGAAAATAATAATCATTTATAGGTCGACTTTATCTATAGATAAACTGATATACTATCAACCTGGTTTTGAAGCACGGTATTGTTATCGAGCGACAAAATTATATGTTAAATATAGTTCTGCATAATCGATAATTCACTATACCATCTAAAATCTTTGTGGGAGTGAAGGGCAAATTACGGATTAATCAATTAAATGTCTTCATATTGTTATCAGAGAGTGTATCTTTTGATTTCGAATTGAATCGAATAGAAGTTAAACAACGTGCGAAATCCTGCTTTAAAAAATCCTGTCATGTTCTTGAAATATAAATGAATTTTAATTTTCCTTTTTGTCGAAAATGAAGAAGTTAGTAGATGTTTAGAATAATTATGGAGATAGATTGCGTGTGGGGAAATGATTCTATAACTCAGATGATATTATCTTGTCTCTTTTGAAAGCTTATTTAATACTAAATAGTCAGCTTTAATGGCAGTTGGTAAGCGGTTGCCAAATGCGAAAATTGAAATGTGTACCCAAAAAAATGGTTTATTTTCTTGGGCGGGAGCGGTGTCGGGAATAGATGTACGTGATACCTGGTAATCGCGTGTAATTATTCCCACTATCGTCATGGGTAATTACTTTTTTCAGGTCACATTCACAAATGTATGAATATACATTTGTGCGTAAAATGTTGACATACAAGTCGTTAACATCACCTAGAAATAAAGCATCTGTTTACCATAATCGGAGAAGGGTGGAAAGCAAAACAGAGGACTGAACACAACTAACTATAGCCTATTGATTAGATAATAATTAATTAGTACCTAGAAATTCACAGTTAGTACATGTAAAATAATTTCTATCTAGGAAATAATTTATTATGTGATATGTGATTTTATCTAGACTAAGAACAGTGAGAACAATATAGTCAATATTTTTAGAAAATAAAAATATATTTATTAGTGAGTTAAATTTCTTGAAAATCTGAAATAAATTCATCCTGTCCAAAATCATTGACTAAATTGTGAGTCTTCATTATCACTACCACTCTATTATGTATTTACAACGAATTGCACGTTGAAAGTCTATATCATTTCTAGGATTTATGGCACTTGTCTCCTTTCAAGACGAATTGTGTTTCTGGAAGCACGAGGCTCAGTAGTATCTGCGTTTCAGGTCAGACATTAAATCTGGAGAGATTGTCGAATACAGATAAGTCTATATATAGGTATCAAGGTCTCCAGTAAAGTTGTAACAATTAAAAACAAGTAAGATAAAAATTATCTATTGATTTATTATTTATTTATTTATTTATTTATTTATTTATTTGGCAAAAATTAGCAGAAATTTTTGGCTATCGATAGTATAAAGATCAGGCAATGAAATAAATGCGTGGGTTTTTACGCGGAACTCAATTCGGATTGGTATTTCTGTGTCACATAACGCGAAGAATTTTATTGTTCCTCTCGTATCAATATCAAAAATAAAGTTTTATCTCAAGGAATTCAAAAAGTGTCAATGACCTCTGAACAAATATTTTAAGTCAAATAGGAAAAGACAAATTATTTTAAAAAATAATACAAATTAGTTCTCTTCTATTTTTACTCTATTTTCACTCTCATGCGAAATTTCGCAGCTGTTCTCGAATGTATTGTTAATTTGTCGCTTTATTATTTTTAGCGATTGGAAACAGAAAAATTAAATAAATCGGAAAAATAAAATACATCTTGCGATGTAAAGATTCGTTTCCGCTCAAAAGGAAAAAATTTTATATCCTCTTCCACGATGCGGCGGTTCGATTTTTTTTCATTTTATTAATGCTCGTAAAAGAGCTCTTTTACTACAAGAAATGCTGTAATGTTGTCATTTGTAACTCGCCTGACTCTTCCCACCGTTTCCTTCACTCAGTTCTCGACCTCCACTTCTTTTTTCTTTTGTTGTATTATTAGCTACTCGTAAAACACCCACTCCAAGTTTTGATACCTATTACCCCACTTTCTTCTACGTGTCCATCATATTCCATTGTTGTGCCAGCTTCATTCCCGAGGTTATATAACGTTTATTTTATACTTACAGGAAGTAAAATTACATAAAAGACAAGATTAATCCCCCCCTCGATTTTAATTCAAATTAATTTGAACTCAATCCGAATAAACTTTTAAAGGTATAATGAATCCAGGTTTTAAAACTCGAATTCCCCATTTCACTAAACAAATATTATAACCAAACATTTTTTGACTCTGTTCTAATAGATTCTAGGGACCTACTTTACCGACCATTTATTTACCATCTATTAATATTCGCATAGTCTATGGTCTAGTCCAGTCTAGTTATCTATTCACTATTTTACGTAAATTGTTTCAGGTACACTACGTTCGCAACCCTGCTTCCAAGTGTTGAATGAAGACACATCTTCGCATTCTGAGCCTGATGTATGAAAAGCAGCCCCAGGACGTCAACTTTAAAGGTTAGTGGTTTTATTCTAGGAAAAAAGTAATTTTTTAAATGTAAGAACCGATCACTATATCTTCAACAACAACGCTGGAAAATTAGGACATCGTATATAGGAGTGCTCTTCAAAAACTATTTCGCTTAGACGGACCATAAACAGATCGTCTGACCATAAACGCTGCTACTACTGACTCGTTGGTAAGACAACTTCAATCACTGCAACTAGTAATGAAAAAATGCTTTATGACAAATTATTTTCAACGTGAATTCTTACGAAACCAGTAAAGTTCTCGAAAACCGTAATGATTGTTACGCTCGAGAATTTAGACTAGTCGTAATTTTTATATTGATATACCAACAAAATAACAATTCTGTAACTTCCTGAAAATATGCTAAAGATCCTCATTAATGTAGCACAACCAGTTTATTTACGTAAATACTACAAAAGAGATACATTGCAAGGTCCTACGAGAAATTTAAACTGAAATAATAAGACTCGGCTTATGCATTGTACCTATTACTCAAGGGTTCTCCTACATTTGCAATGTACATAACCGTCTAAAGTCCCAAGGCGATTACGTCGCTCTAAATCTACATGCTGTGAATCTCCTGCAATCTAAATTTTGTACCCAATTTCAATACAATCAGGATGCTTCATTATTCGTATTAAATGGCTCTAAACCTAATATTTTAAGTATCTAAACAACAATTTCAAAGAAAATTTTAATGTTTGTTTTAAAGAGAGCAATGTTCAGCAATTATTTTGAAATATTAGATTTTTAATGATTTTTTTATGAAAACACCCTGTAAGTATTCTACACTTTAAATTACCTAGTCATGAAATACCTTTGATCGAATGTCTTCCGTGTTCACTGTAAGCATTATTATTTGTAAATATATTATAAATCACGGATTTACATATTGTGGGAGTGCCTGATTTTCACGAAACTCGCAACAGAATTGATAAATAATTTTTAATCCCATTAAGTATTCAATCTTGTTTTAAAAATGCTGATCCAACTATTTATGTTATGAAAGGTAAATTATCCATATCCATTAACCCACAGGGCCTAAAAAATTTTGAAAACCTATATAATCACTTGATATAATTGGAAATAAGTAAATTTTTGCTGCACATATTTTGATTTTGGACTTTAAAACATGAACTAGACAAAATGTGCAGGGATCAGTTCCTAGTTAAAAGAGTTCCTTAAGATAATGTGGTAATCACCATAAGAGCAAATTTAGTTTCCCAAACTCAATACACACAATAAATATTTTTTGCTAAAAATAGGCTATTTGGCCTAGTTTTATCAACAATTATTTATTATTCCGAGCGTAAAGTTGGGGAAACTAAATAACTCTTACGGTAAAGTATCACATGTCCTTAAGGCTCCGAGTCCGGACAAAAACCTTTGAAATTCTTAATGGTCTAGGTCCGGACTGGGCCCTTTACAACTTAAAGATTCCAATCCCTGATTAAAATAGTCCCTAAATCTCTAAAAGAAATCAAAATCCCTTTAGAGAATCATGAATGCACCTCCTTATTCACCGCAGATTTGCATTGGTCAAAGTTGGATATCTAGTTCAGAAAGCCCTGCGATAGTTAAATCAATTGATGAAGTAAAACAATGGTTGAAATATGTGTTCAAATTCACCGAAGGTGATGAGGAGTTCCCGAAAAACGAGACTCTCGAAGGGCTTACCGAACTTGATAAAATTGCATCATATCACCGCGTCATTAGAATGTCCCAATCCGTAGGAAAAGCTGGACAGGGGCTTCAGCGAGATGGTTTCAACTAATCAAACTGAAGCAACTTACCCTGGCGGCGATGGACGTGGTCGGTTTCTCGAGCAAGTCCCACAGCCACTTTTGATATTGGGCACACTTGCCCTCGCCAAACTCCTCCTCCTCCCGCTGCCTAAGCGATTCTGCTTCCTTCCTCATCTCCTCATGGACATGCTCCTTCCGCTGATGATACTTATGCTGACAGCAGCTTTCCAAGTAGAGCTCATCAACGCCCCAATATTCCAGGTCGTCGCTGAAGGCGAGGACGCACATCTCGTCGACCAGATGAAGCTTGCCGGTCCGGTAGAAGTTGAGGATGGAGCTGAAAGACTTGGGATGCCGGTCGAAGAAGTATTCGTTGTCGACGAGGGAGTAGTCATCACAAAGCTCGGTGATGGCCTCGTGCGTATTGCACTCGCGGAGGCGGCCAAGACGAGTGTGAGGTAGGCGTTCGAGGGTTCGCCAAAGGACTTCATGCTTGACGCCCCCGACGTTGATGGAAACTCTGCGGTTTAGGGCCTTGGACCGCATGATCATGAAGGGCTCAGGGGGCAGCGATGTCATGGATCGGGAGTAGGCGCGCTGCTGCATCTGCAGCGGCAGGAAAGGCGGTGGCGGCGGGGGCGGGGGCGGGGATGATGATGAAGGAGGTGGCGGGAGAGGAGGCGGGAGCGGATTCGGCAGGGGCGGAAGGATTTGGGAGAAAGGTGCGTAGCGGACCTCCTTACCCCCGACGACACCTGTTCCGGTGCAGCCAGCCGCGTTCGTCGACGTCGCCGCCGCCGACGTCGTCGACATGAACGAGGCAGTGACGCCGGTATCGTAGCCGTACCCGTCCATGTGATAAGCGGCCGGACACATACCCCCGATCCCATTTCCATTGCGGTCTGACTCGACCTGACCCGACTCAGAAGGTGGGTTCAGCATCAGCCTCGTAAACATCAGATGACTTGCAGCTGGCTGGGAGTGAGATTGCACAGAGGGCAACCTTCTCCGTTTATCTTCATCCACCAGCACAGCCTCTCTGCTCCGCTGTAGTTACGGTGACCCTGAGCCACGTCATAGTCTGAAAGAGAAAAATAGGGACTTATTGTTATTGTTATTGTTATTGTTATTGCTTCCTCATAGAAATCCAGTTTCCAAAAAATATAGAAGGGGAAGGGGGTATAGAGTTTGGTTAGATATGGGAGTAGGATTTAAATCGCTTTTAGCTCTGCGTTGGCGCTGATTTCATAAATTAATACAACAGTTCTTCGTAAAAATTGCGCCCTGATTCATTTCTTATTTCATCAATTACAAAGCAGATTTGTTGTGGCCACTGATTCACTAAGGCGCCCAACTGTGCGGCAAACAGGATTCGTTTGACGCATTGTAGGTGTTCATTTCCTGCAATTTCATCGTGCGGAGAATTCGATTTGGTGATAGCAATATATCACCATAAGAGACCATTTTTCTGGGATAAAAAAACATACCGAGGGAAATTGTTCTCGTCGTTAATTGTAAAAATCTAGTGAAAATTTATCTGTAAAATAAGTCTCAGTAGTGTTATTTAGAAAACTATAAACACTAAAAATAACAAGTTGTAACTGTTTGGGGTCACCCATCACTCTATAGATCTAGTAAATTCCTGAGGACTTTATTCACCTTACTTTGTTTTGGAACTTAGAGACATTCCTTATTTTGTAACTACGCCTATCTATAATTCCGTATTGGCAAACTGCTATGAACTATGAAACTGCTATGTAGATGATGCTTTTTATCGATTACTAAACTTTTCCATCACTACTTAAGCTCAAGAGACTAAAGCCTAGAGCTACGAAGGAGTTTAAATTGTGTGTTATATAGGCCTCAGGACCTTCTTCCTGGAAAAATGATCAGGGAAAACCCCTTTGTGTATTTTTGTCTGAAAGAAAAACATAAAGAGGTCGATTTTGCGCAATGGCTGAGATAAACGGGGGAGAAGCGATTATTTTTATGGGTTTTTTTTTATGGAAATCGATGCATTACTTTTATTAGAAACATTCCAGAAATTAATTCAAATAAATCCGTTCAGTCCGGATACAAATTCCGGAATGATTCGGAAAGAATTTCAATCCGAAGCTTTCGCTACGGCATTTAATCTCATAAGGAAAAATTCATGAATCAGGATTTATAGAGAAAGCTTTATTCCATTAATAGAGTTGTTTTCGTCCTTCTCAAGAGCTGGACTTATATAACTTTTAGAATTATACCAATTTATCGAGAGCTTGAAATAATCTAATTCGATTATTCTTTATCATCCAAAATGAAGTACTCTGTCTTGTAATAACATTATTCCTTGTAATTTCTCCATTAGAGGAAGCGTGACTCGACGTAATATCGTTAAACGGTATACGGAAGTGCATTTTATTTTTACACGGCGCGAGACCCGCACGCGACTCAGTTTTTCAGTAGCGTGCTTTATTTCCGTTTCACAAACGAGAATTTTTGTAATGTAGGAAAATGATAAAAAAATTCGGAATGCACTTCTACTTATATGTAAACGTATAGATTTTCAACGTGTTTCTTGAGACCCGGGAAAGATGCCAGGATTTAAAATTTCGATTGGCTTTGTCATCGGTATTTGCAGTCCATTATCGCTTCTTATAATACAATGTAACCGTTTTATCTACGGGCATTTCTTCTCAAATACTCGAATACGTAGAAATTATGAAATGCTACAATAATAAAGATCTTTTATACTTGGGCTTTTGGAAGACTCAACGCGAAAGGCTTAACACTCAAGATATTGAGACTTAACACTCGAGGTTTAACATTCAGGACTTAAAACTTATTTAACGTAATGATTTTTCTAATTGTGTCATTGACAATGGGAATTTAAAGTCAACCAAGTGAAAATAAACAAACCTGCCTGTTTACTTCTGTAAGTACTGCAGCAGTGTCGACATTTCTTTGGTATAATTATAGTTCAATGCCCGGATGTCGGGTCCATGAAAGATATATATAATTTATGAATCAGAGTAGAAAAATTTGAGCTAAGAAAGTAAATACAGTATACATAAATTGAATACGCAATATTACAATAAATAATTTGTATCACCTAAAGTATTGTAAAACTGTTTAAGTGTTTGTGTTTGTTTTATGTCATTAGTCACACAAAAATATATAACTATTGAGCAACTTAGGTTTTGTTTACGATGCCTATATGTTAACGTCACTGAAATTTATTTGCATATCATTAAGCATCATAAAACGCCTTCTATAAAGTACCAAATTTTTTTTCGGAGTTGTTAAAAAAAACTTTCAAACAACGATAATAAATTGGCTAATGAATGGAGATCATAAGGTCTTGGTCATATATAATAGACTTGACAGCAGTTGATAAATATCAGAAATCAATCGAGATGTTTAAATTTGACCAAGGTCACGTAATTTGAACGAGAGTTTTCCTATTTTTAAAAGCTCTTGAGAAGGGATTAAGTCACGTGTTACAGTTTGATGTATATTTAAGTTTAAAGAAGCAAACACGCGCTTAGCGCGCGTTTAAGGTACACGATTTTCTACAATATAGATTTAAAATTTGCTAAGTGTTAAGTGTTCAATGTTAAATTCTAAGTTTTAGGTCTTCAATTTTAAGTCTTGCGTATTTACTCTTAAGTGAATACGCGATCCGAGGGTGCAAGGCCATTGTCTTTTTAACACTCAATCATTTGTGACACACCCTAGTGTACATACACATTATCCATGAAATTTCAAGATCAGTTTTTTCTATCTTGTGGTATGATGGACGATATTTAAATATTATAAAAAAACGGTAGTAAAACAGTGAGTTCAGTAAGCTGACACAGGGGTCGAGAACTAGTGACCTAGATATGGGGGTAGAATCGTTGCCGCCCCTTCCTCTGCCTCCCAAACCCAATTGCTCCAGCTCTTCGCCCCTGTACGACTTTTACGCGTATAGTATATAGTCACTAGAGAATTAATAGGGGCGTAAGCCAAATTGCACACCTATTCATATCTATACGTAGATAAAACATGAAAGCAAATGTTTTAGAGGAAGTAAATGTAAACACATAAATAAATAAGAATGTCATTTGTGGCCCATGGAGGCCATCAAGGATTCTTCGTCAATTTAACCAGTCATTAATTTCACATAACATGCTTTAAAAGAATACAACATCAAGTCTTCAAATAATATTAATATAATTTCCTAAAAAGGAAAAAAATTACAGATAATGGGAAAATGTGATGAAGAAGGCCAAATATTCCCGTAAAACTTATTCAGTCATTGAAAAAGAGAAGAGGAAACGTAAACCCAGTGAAGTTATTTTTCGGTGCATTGAGTTTTGAGTATCAGGAAAATAAACCACTCCCTTTTCTCATCCCCCTTGGTCTATGTTTATGGCAGTGTAATGGCAGTATAATGGAGATTAAAATACGCAGCGAGTTGTTTGTGATAAATGTCTTCAATTTTCTGAATCATTCCGACAATTCCGAACATTCCTGCTAAAATCCTTCGAAAAAAGAGGATAACTGCAGTCAGCATATTTTGTTAGCTTCCCCATGCTAGACGGTTGTGCTCCGCATACTAGTAGTATTTTGAGCCGAACCATCTTAGATAGGTGCGGTTAGTAGCCGACAGTAGCTCTGATACAATCTTTACTTCTTTACTTTAGCGTTCGGATAAGTTCAAAACGCATACACAATTTTGTGTATTCATTTATTTATGGCAGTAGATAAATTAATATCACTCAGCAGATAGAGTTACGCTATAAAAGATGCTCGTATTATTGCATTTGGTATACTTGAATATACTGTATTAGAATTTGAGAAAAAAGGAGACAATCATTTCAACTGCGCAATTTAGTGCTTAAAATGCCAGGAAAAATATATTTGCATCTACTGATTCTTTGTGGCATTTTATGCCAAGGAATTTTCGCTACATTATCAGACGAGGATACCAGTAAGTTAAAGATATATCTGGTATGTAACTGTAACTGAAACGCAGTGAGAAATAAGTTTATTAAATACTTGCAGGGAAATCATCCGACTTACTTACACGTAAAAGACGTGTCATTAGTCACATTCCGGGAGAACAACATTCAGTTGTGGTTACCGAAGCTAATTTCGTTTTAAAGATTAAAGAAAATAATCGATTACATTGTACAGGAGTGATAGTGTCGCAACACATTGCCCTCACAGCTGCTACCTGTGTACGCCAAGAAGAATCATTATACACAGTTTACTCCGGTAACAATTATATGCAATCCAGTAATAAGCACAACATAACTTCTAAATTAGTATATTACGGCAATCCACCACATGAGTCATTAGACGGTATTGCCGTGATAAATGTTAACCCTTCTTTCGTGTTCGGTAAAAGAGTGGGAAAAATAGATTTATTCACGGGAATTTTACCCGTTGGTGCAATGGTTACTGTTTATGGTTGGGGAAACACTTACCCATTACAGTAAGTTATCAATCATATATATTTGAAATACATGGAACAGAACTGTTAATTTATTATAGAAGCTTCCAATTTGTTCTCTTTCCGATTTCAGACCTGGACCGCACCAGCGATCACTTCTGCGTTCTATTAATTTACCAATAATGAGGCATGAAGAGTGTCAAAATCTCTATAACCGAAATCATACTTATGTTACGGAGAAACATATTTGCACTTATCATGAGCTAAAATACTGTGCCCATTGTGATACCGGTGCTCCTTTAGTTTTTAACAACCAGTTGGCTGGAATTCACGTTTGGAAAGGGGAATTTAATAATCAAAGAAATCCTGATGTTTTTATCAACTTACAACGTTCCGAATACAGGGAATGGATCCGGGAACGTCTTTTATTGTGAATTAGCGAAAATTCTCCGATTCTTGCATAATAATTTGCACTTACTACATAATTTACGTTATCAAAGAAAAGATTGTGTCTTGTAATGTGTTTGAAGCTATAAAATATAAAAAACCATTTTAATTGCATTCCACTGTCACGTTTATCTCTATCATCGGATAAGCTGAAATAGCATACAAAATTTTATGTATTTATATTAAGAAGTTCTTTTTCTGTGTAACTTGAGAAATTTAATATTTACTGCTTCTTATAAGACACAATCTATAAATTTTATGGCAGTAGATAAATGAATATCAGTGGTAAATAAAATTACGCTATAAAAGATACTTGTATTATTCCATTTGGTATACTTTTATATACTGTAGTAGAATTTGAAGAAACCAAAAACTATTATTTCAACTGTGGAATTTAGTGCTTAAAATGCCAGGAAAAATATATTTGCATCTATTGATTCTTTGTGGCATTTTGTGCCAAGGAATTTTCGCTACATTATCAGACGAGGATACCAGTAAGTAAAAAGATACACTGAGAAAAATGCATTATAAAATCTGGATGCTAAAACTACAGAACAGTATTCGGTATCATAAAATATATAAAAGTGTATGATGTATAATCTTTAAATAATACACCTTTAAGTAATATCTACATCTCCATATGTTAGATTTTCTTATAATCTTCGGCAATAAACTCGTAACATATTTCAACGCATTGTGAGAATCTCAAACCTCGGCTGAGAAATTGGGCAATTGGTTATCAACAATTTTGTACATTATACGGTATCCGCTTTTAGGAGTAGAATACAGTAGTTAAATTCTAATTCCTTTGTCAGCAATAAAATTGAAAATTCATAGTTGGATCCAATGCGAATTTATAACTTGTAACTTATTGCTAGCAGCTCTTGGAAAAGAGCAGTGAGAAATAAGTTTATTAAATACTTACAGGGAAATTATCGGATTTACTTACACGTAAAAGACGTGTTATTAGTCACTTGGAGGAAGAGCGACGTGCAGTTATGATTCAAGAAGTTAATTACATTTTAAGCATTAAAGAATATAATCGATTGCATTGTGTAGGAGTGATACTGTCCAATCACATTGCCCTCACAGCTGCTAGCTGTGTTCGCCATCATGAATCATCATACAAAGTTTACTCCGGTAACAATTATGTGACACCCAGTAATAGGCACAACATAACTTCTAAATTAGCATATTACGGCAATCCACCACATGAGTCATTAGATGGTATTGCAGTAATAAATGTTAACCCTCCTTTCGTGTTCAATAACAAGGTTGGAAAAATAGAGTTATTCACAGGATTTTTACCAGCAAATACAATGGTTACTGTTTATGGTTGGGGCAACAATTATCCATTACAGTAAGTTATCAATCATATATATTTGAAATACATGGAGCGGAACTGTTAATTTATTATAGAAACTTCCAATTTGTTCTCTCTCCGATTTCAGACCTGGACCGAACTCGCGACCGGCACTACGTTCTATTAAATTACCAATAATGAATCATGGAGAGTGTCAAAATCTCTATAACCGAAATCATATTTATGTTACGGAGAAACATATTTGCACTTATCATGAGCAAAAATACTGTGCCTATTGTGATACCGGTGCTCCTTTAGTTTTTAGCGATAAGTTGGCTGGAATTCACGTTTGGAAAGGAGAATTTAATAATCAAAGAAATCCTGATGTTTTTATCAACTTACAACGTTCCGAATACAGTGAATGGATCCGGGAACGTCTTTTAATGTGAATTAGCGAAAACTCTGATTCCCGCATAATAATCTGCACTTACTACATAATTTACGTTATAAAAAAAAAAGAAAAGATTATAATGTGTTTGAAGCTATGAAATATGAAAACAATTTCCATTTCATTCCACTGTCGGGCCTATTTCTTTCAATCCCGACATTTATATTCTTTTCTATTTCTCGCCTATTCTTGTCCTTCCCTTTCTATCTCCTTGTCAATCAAAATTCGCTCCTATATCTTTAATCTCCACTTTTCTATCCCTTTAAATCTCTCGCCTATACTCAGCCTGGCGGAAGGTTCAGATAGCAAAAAATGTATGCTTTTGAATCAATTTCATTCCGGAATTTGTATCCGAAGCAAATAGTTTCATTCCGATCTTATCCGAAGTCCGATCAAAGATTCCTATCCTAATCAATTCGAGGTCGATCTAAGGATTCCTATCCGATTTAATCCGAAATGAATAAGAGGATTCTCATCCGACCTAATCCGAGGTAATCCTCGATTTCTATCCGACTGAATCCGAAGTCATCCAAAATTTCTATCCGACTGAATCCGAGGTTAAAGGAAGAATTTTAATCCGAAGGAAACCGATCTAATCCGAAGTCAAAGGAAGGATTTCAATCCGAATGAATCAGATCTAATCCGAGGTTTAAGGAAGGATTTCAATCCGAATGAATCCGATCTAATCCGGGATCGAAGCAAGGATTCCAATCTAAAGTGAAGGATGCTGTTCAGTGACATATTTGTACTTACATTTTTTTAAATATAAATTTTATTTTTAAGTGATTAGTCACAACTTTTTCAGATTCATTCAGATTGGAAAGGATAGAAAATAAGTACGGATTGGTTTTGGATTCATTCGGATTAAAGCTATGGATTAAAAAGGATTGAACGTAGTTCGGATTGATTTCGGATTAATTACGATTGTGGGTCGGATTGAAAAGGATTGAACGGGAACTTCAGTTTAGAACTACAGATAGAAAAGGATTAAAATACGTTCAGATTGATTCGGATTGGAATAACGGATTGAAAAGTGTGTACGGATTCAATATCAGATTAACTCGGACTGAAATTTTTTTTGGTTACGGATTGAAAAGGATTGAAACTTTGTTCGGATTAGAATCGGATTCATTCGTATCGAAAAGTTTCTTCGGTATGGTTCGGATTCATTCGGATTGAAAAGTTTCTTCGGTATGGTTCGGATTCATTCGGATTGAAAAGTTTCTTCGGAATGGTTAGGATTCATTCGGTTTAAAGTCGGATTCATTCGGATTCAACTTTGTAGAGACTGACGGATTGGAAAGGATTAAAAAATCTTTTTTGATGAGGCTCGGATTGATTCGAATTGACCGTTCGGATGGAAATGTGAGATCGGTTTAGTTTCGGATTCAATCGGATTAGACGTACGGATTCAAGAATGTGTTCGGCCCTGGCGAAAGCTTCGAATATGATTCCAATCCGAAGTCATCCGAGCCAATGCGAAATTTATCCGAATGAAACCGAACATTTTCGAAGAAACTTTCCAATCCGAATGAATGCGAACCATTCCGGATAGGAATCATGCGAACTTAGGATTGGCTCGGATTAATCCGGATAGGAAATTTTCTATCGGAAGCCTTCGCCAGGGGGATTCATTTGGATTGGTAATACGGATTAAAAAGTGTATTCGGATAGATTTCGGATTCATTCGGATTAGGGGCCACGGATTAAAAATGATTGAAAGGTAAGCTTCGGATTCATTCGGATTGAATTTGGAGTTGAGACACAGATAAACACGGATTGAAAACATCCTTCGGATTAGATCGGAATGAAACTGTTTGGTTCGGACACAAATTCCGGAATGATT
This sequence comes from Synergus japonicus, assembly GCA_900474275.1. NCBI lineage: Eukaryota > Metazoa > Arthropoda > Insecta > Hymenoptera > Cynipidae > Synergus > Synergus japonicus. The sequence goes on along the minus strand of UCOH01012334.1, from coordinate 18,646 downwards.
CGGAAATTTTCGGATTGATTCGGAATGAATTTCAATCCGAACCTTCCGTCAGGGCAGTGAAGGAGATTATTATTGAAGATAAAGATACAAAAATATTGAAGCAAGGGGCTCGGAGGCGTTATTTTTCGGTGCATTAAGTTTTCAGTAGCAGGAAAATATACCACTCCCTTTTCTCATCCCCCTTGGTCTATGTTTATGGCAATGTAATGGCAGTATAATGGAGATTAAAATACACAGAGTGTTGTTTATGATAAATGTGTTCTATCAATTTAAGACTTTTCTTTTATTTTCTTATTTTTCTACTTAAGAACATCTTTTTCTGTTTAACTTGAGCAATTTAATATTTACTCCTTCTTATAAGACACAATTTATAAATTTTATAGCAGAAGATAAATTAATTCATTGAGCAAATAAAGCTAAGGTATAAGATACTCGGATGGTTCCATTCGATATACTTTTATATATTGTAGTAGAATTTGAAGAAACCAAAAACTATTATTTCAACTGTGGAATTTAGTGCTTAAAATGCCACGAAAAATATATTTGCATCTATTGATTCTTTGTGGCATTTTCTGCCAAGGAATTCTTGCTACATTGTCAAACAAAGATACCAGTAAGTAAAAAGATACACTGATAAAAATGCAATACATATAAAACCCTGGCGACAGCTTCGGATAAGATTCCAATCCGAAGTCATCCGATCCAATGCCAAAATATCTATCTGAGCGAATCTGAATGAAAACGAACCATTCCGAAGAAACTTTCCAATCCGAATGAATCCGAACCATTCCGAAGAAACTTTTCAATCCGAATGAATCCGAACCATTCCGGATAGGAATCTTCCTTCCAACCTCGGATTGGCTCGGATTCATTCGGATAGGAATCATGCGAACTTCGGATTGGCTCAGAATGAAACCGATTCGCTCGGAAAGAGACTTCGCATTGGCTCGAATTAAGTCGGACAGGAAATTTTCTATCCGAAGCCTTCGCCAGGGTAATATACCTTTAAGTAATATCTACATCTCTAGACGTTAGATTCTTATAATCTTCGGCAATTAATCCTTATCATATGTCAACGCTTTGTCAGAATCTCGAAATTCGTCTGGGTAATTGGGCAATGGGTTATCAACAAGTTTGTACATTATATGGTATCCGCTTTTAGGAGTAGAATGAAGTAGTTAAATTCTTATTCCTTTATCAGTAATAAAATAAAAAATTTACAGTTGGATCCTGTGTGAATTTATAACTTGTAACTTCAAAATGAAATTCCACAAGCCGCCGTAAAAGAAACTTGTAAATTTAAAATCTGGCATGTTGACGTCTGTAATCTAAGATATTATCTGATACTATCTTTTATTTAACATCTAGTGATGATGGTTTTTGTTCCGAATCTTTATGTCGGGTTTTACTTTATTTGTGCCTGACGACAGTGTTCTTCATCTCTCTTGCTCCGCTAGAGTTATTGTATCTTTCTCTTATCTACTTTAATCCTTATTACCTCTGGACGTATATGAGTTGTTGTGTCGGGAACGTTGCGAAGCGTGTAACTCAGTACTTCTCTTTCGTCTTTTTTTGTACACTTTATGCAAAGATGCCAGAGTGTTTGTTTTATGGTGGTCTTTATTATAACTAACTGCTTATTAATAAACATACGCTTAGTAAATCGGATTCATCAAACGTATTGACTCATATATTTATTAACTAAAAATTATCCTGGACTGAATCCTACAACAAAGTATCGCGACCGAATTTTGCTGGTGTTAATCTTTAACAGTTTTAATAATCTAGATCGCTGTCTCACAGTTAATAGACCAAAAGATTATACCTGTAACATATTTTTCATTACTGTTTACAATCCATTTTCCTCTGTTGATCTGCTATATAGACGTAACTGAAATGAATACTTACAGGGGAATCATCGGATTTACTTACACGTAAAAGACGTGTAATTAGCCACTTGCCGGAAGAACGACGTGCAATTCTTATTCAACAAGCTAATTACATTTTAAACATTAAAGAATATAATCGATTGCATTGTGTAGGAGTGATACTGTCCAATCACATTGCCCTCACAGCTGCTACCTGTGTTCGCCATGATGAATCATCATACAAAGTTTACTCCGGTAACAATTTTCTGGAACTCAGTAATATACACAACATAACTTCTAAACTAACATATTACGGCAATCCACCACATGAATCATTAGATGGTATTGCAGTAATAACTGTCAACCCACCTTTCGTGTTCAGTAACAAGGTTGGAAAAATAGATTTATTAACAGGATTTTTACCAGTAAATACAATGGTTACTGTTTATGGTTGGGGAAACACTTATCCATTACAGTAAGTTATCAATCGTATATATTTGAAATACATGGAACAGAACTGTTAATTTATTATAGAAGCTTCCAATTTGTTCTCTTTCCGATTTCAGACCTGGACCGCACCCGCGAGCGGCACTGCGTTCTATTAAATTACCAATAATGAATCATGCAGAGTGTCAAAATATCTATAACCGAAATCATATTTATGTTACGGAGAAACATATTTGCACTTATCATGAGCAAAAATACTGTGCCCATTGTGATATCGGCGCTCCTTTAGTTTTTAACAACCAGTTGGCTGGAATTCACGTTTGGAAAGGAGAATTTATTAATCAAAGAAATCCTGATGTTTTTATCAACTTACAACGTTCCGAATACAGGGAATGGATCCGGGAACGTCTCTTATTGTGAATTAGCAAAAATGCTCTGCTTCCCGGATAATAATCTACACTTACTACGCAATGTACTTTATAAAAAAAATGATCGACATTTACTCCTGTCTTTCAAATCCCTTGATTTCTTTCCCAACATATTTCTAAAACTTAGACATATATATTCTTCCAATTTATTCTTAAATTAATAAATAAAGAACGAACGCGCGCTTGGCGTGCGCATTTACTTTATTTTTAAATATTATATAATTTATAATATTTTATATCTCTAATCTCTTACAATCTATGTTAAACTTTGTGAAAATCTCTAAAAATTTCAAGAAACCTTTGAAAACCTGCGAAATCGCTTGAAATTCGTGAGAATTTGTTAAAATTTTCAGAAACTTATTCAGATTCTTTTAAATTGAATGATAAGAGTTCAAATCTCCTTTATATCCTTTAAAATTGATTATAAGTATTAGAAATATCTTCAAATTCCATAAAATCCTTAAATATTCGAGAAAAACTTTCAAACTCATAAATCTTCTGAAATCCACGTTAAAATTCATGAAAATCTCTAAAAATTCCTACAAATCTTTTGAAATTCCAAATTCTATATCTTTTATATCTATATTCATTAAAACCTTTTAAAGCTTTTAAAAAATTCAAAGCTTTTAAAATTCCTTAAAAATTTCACGAAATATCCTAAAATCCCATACAATTCTACAAAATTGTTTTAATATCCTAAAAATCTCTTGAAATCACTTATAATTATTAGAAATCTTATAAAATTCCTTAAAATTTCAGAATAATATTTCAAGTTCTTTAAAACCTCATAAAATTCTTACAAAGCTTTTAAAATCCCTTAAAATTTTACGAAATATGCTAAAATCCCAAATAATTCTACAAAATCGTTTTAATATCCAATCAATCTCTTAGATTTCGTATAAATCACTTAAAAATCTTTAAAAATGCACATCAAAACCTTCAAAATCATTAATCTCTTGAAATCCATGTTAAAATCAATAACAAACTCTAATAAATCTCATGAAATTCCTTCACATTTAAAATACCCTAAAAAGTATTAGATATCTTATCAAATACCATGAAATCCTTTAAAATTTCACGAAATATCCTGAAATCTCTTAAAGTTCTACAAAATTTTTCAAAATCTTAAATCTTTTGAAATTCATGAAAATCTCTAAAAATTCCTAGAAACTTCTTGAAATTCCTTCACATTCAAAATCCCTTAAATCATTAGAAATCTTATCAAATTCTTTAAAATTTCAGGATAATATTTCAAATTCCTTAAAAACTCATAAAACTCTTACAAAGCTTTTAAAATTACTTAAAATTTCACAAAATATCCTAAAATCCCATACAATTTTACAAAATTGTTTTAATATCCTAAAAATCTCTTGAATTTCGTACAAATTACTAAAAAATCGTTAAAAATGCACATAAAAACCTTCAAAGTCATTAATCTCTTGAAATTCATGTCAAAATTAGTGAAAATCTCTAAAACTGCCTAGAAACCTCAGGAAATTCCTTCAATTTAAAATACCCTAAAAAGTATTAGATATCTTATCAAATTCCATGAAATCCTTTAAAATTTCACGAAATATCCTGAAATCTCTTAAAGTCCTACAAAATTTTTCAAAATCATAAATCTTTTGAAATTCATGTAAATCTTTAAAAATTCCTAGAAACTTCTTGAAATTTTACGGTAAAATTTAAAATCTCTATATCTTTTATATCCCTTAAAAATATTACATAGAAATCTTAACAAATTTCATGAAATCCTTTAAAATTCGAACAAAATCATTTAAATATCAGAAAAATCTCTCGAAATCAATTAAAATTATTAGAAATCTCATAAAATTCCTTAAAATTTCAGGATAATATTTCAAATTCCTTAAAAACTCATAAAACTCTTACAAAGCTTTTAAAATTACTTAAAATTTCACAAAATATCCTAAAATCCCATACAATTTTACAAAATTGTTTTAATATCCTAAAAATCTCTTGAATTTCGTACAAATTACTAAAAAATCGTTAAAAATGCACATAAAAACCTTCAAACTCATTAATCTCTTGAAATTCATGTCAAAATTAGTGAAAATCTCTAAAACTGCCTAGAAGCCTCAGGAAATTCCTTCACATTTAGAATCCCTTAAAATCATTAGAAATTTTATCAAATTCCATGAAATCCTTTAAAATTTCACAAACTCATTTAAATATCAGAAAAACCTCTTCAAATACTTTTATGTAAATTATTAAAAATTTCACAAACCTCCATAAATTCCATAAAAATCCCACAATATCTTTAAAAAATCGAAAAATTTCTTGAAAACCCTTAAAAAACGTACAGATTTTTGAACACTCTTAAAATTTGACGAAAACCTTCAAAATCTTTGTAAATTCTACAAAATCTTTTAAAATCCAAAAAAAGCTTTAGAAATCCCTGAATAAAATTCCCTGTAAAGTTTAAAATTCCTTATTTAAATCCCACAGAATACATATTATAAATTTCATAAAAGTACCTCGAAAGTCCGATTGAAATCTGGTGAAAGTCTCCTGAAAAATTCCAAAAATTCCCAGAAACTTCTTTAAATTCTTTGAAATTCTTCGATAACATTTAAAATCCTGTTACCTTCCACGAAATCTTTAAAAATCCCATAAAATTCCCTTAAAATTCCTCTATCTTCAATGTATTTTGTGTTTAAACTCGTGACACAATCATTATTAACGAAACCAAATTCAAAATTTCAAATTCAGGAGTTACGATATTTCGATTACGACTCAATCATCTTTTTAGAATAGAAAATACATCTTAGAAACAGAGAAGAGCGGATTAAAACATAAAGGAGTGGAACCATATTGGAACCCCAAATTTCTCTCAAATTACCTCTTCTTCTCTCTTTACTTCCCGCAGGGTTATCATTTTACCATTAAAGATTCATGTAAAAAAAAAAAGCGGCTAAAGAGCCGTCACGGTAGCCACTCCTTTATGGGGGCCATGATCTGAAATTGCCATGAATTGCTTCCTAGAATTTTCATGACGTAAACATGCTGCGCTGCTAAGAAGCTTAGGGCGCCTAAAGGGCAGGTAGAGGCGATTCCCACTCTGCCCCAAGCACCCCTCATCTTAGATTGCTATTCTAGGAACCCACAGCTGAGTTTGTAGAATCAGAGAACTCCTAATATCCTTCTAATAGTATCCCTAGGGTATTCTTTTGAAAAAGGGTATACCGACCTTTGATATACGAAAAGCATTACACCATAAAATTGAAAATGCAGAGTACTGGGTGTGCACAAATTTACACAAAAATTACACTCACACAATCGAACATGAGCACAGCTGGCATCCCCCTTGACGCAGCATGTTCCACATAACGGGCGAATCGATTTTTGTTGGTCACTCAGCCAGCGTGTCGTAGACTTTCGGGAGTCGGGAAACGACGGGGTATTGCGTGCGCCACTTTCGGAACGTACGCATCCGGCTTCTCTGAATGGAGGGTAGAAAAGCGTTTCTAAATGTGGGCCGCTTGGCCGCGACGCGATGTCGTGTCGCGGTCGTGGGAATGGGAGCGAGGAAAAGAATTTTCAAGTTCGAGATCTTCGATCCTCACCTTCATGCTATTTTCAATCGACGAGAGAGAAGCGAGAAAGGGCGTTCGTGCTTTTTTCATCCTACAATTTTCTCGGTCGCCCCTTTTCTACAAATTGCGTTCCAAGAGCTTTCAGCATGCACAACCAGAAAACCTGTTGATCGATCGGTTAGAAATCCTCGACCGATGATCAACCTAGTTTCTGAACAAACAAGCCTTTTATTTATGGAATAGCAATTTTTGTACGTATGCACGATACAGTGAGCGAAAAACATGGAATTGATAATTATGAATAATTGTAGTGGATGATTTTTTGATATCCTGTTTGACGTCTCTTTTCACGTTGTTTTTGACATGGTGTTTATGTCAAGTTTGACAGTAGGGGTGACAATAAGGAACAGTCAATAACCAAGCGGAAACGTAAAAGCTTTAATTGAATTTTCCAAGATAAAGCGTCTTCGAAGGGTGAACTTGTTAGGGCTGATACCATTGATTTATTCGTTTGAGTAAATCATCAGCTGATGCGTTTGATAGGACTTTCGATCAATTGATGGTAGCACGTCACAACAACGAAGGGACTGCATGTACCTTGAACCTTTCCATATAAAGCAAGAATATTCAAACGCAAAAAGCGACTATGTATTGGAATATGTTCTTCAGTTTAAATGATATACTGTTTGCTATTCGGTCTAGTATAATTTACCATCTGGTACAAACCCTGATGGTTATCCTTACTAATAACGCCTGAAAAGTAGGTGAAGGATATCAGCTTCATTGCAGTCCTTGTACAGGCAACTATTTGTTATAAAGTAGCATATTACCCTCTCCTTGTTTCGCTAAAACAGACCGGAAAGTCCTATTAGTATTTTGCAAATACGATTATGATTACTACAATATCACATGGATATCACCATATTCAAATAAAAAACACATCAATCTAGACTATCTGATAAGACGAAACTGAGTTTCTGAAATTACAATCTCTGAATCAATTTCCTATTTACCTCACATCTAAATTTACACAATCCGTCTTGGTCTTGTGTATTTGATATATGCAGATCATATCTGCTAATAGAGACTACAGAAAAAGTGTAAAGATTAGTGGAAAGGAAATTGACACAAATCCATGACATAGTACTACGTTACGTAGGACAAATAATACATGAAATCAATATTGGGTGATCCACTTTTTCTCACAATTTACATTGAATATTACGTCAAATAATTCACTGCTCACAGTTAGTCAATGTAGGTATCTAGAATAATTTGAAATATATTTCAAATAAAACAAAGTGTCATCACAGCAAGATCAATATCAAAAAACGCCGACCCTGACTAACAAATACAGTAGTTCAACAATGATATTCCACCTTCCTTTGCATTCCAACTCTTTTAATTCCCACCCCTGACGGTCAGCTGTCCCTTACCATCAACGCATTTTATTCATCCGCACTGGTTTTACTACTAGGGTTATCACTACATAGAACAATTTTTCTTTCACCCTTTATATGCAAAATACACTCGAAGCTCATGTTAAGGGTAGGTTCGGTAGGCCGGCCGCTAACACGGGCGTATTGAAAACAATGGAAACGTTTCCATTGTACTGCTGAGTTCGAGGCGTCTCTATATTGTAAAAAATTTCAGCGGAATTTTACGTAAATTTCCAAACAGTAGACGTAAAACTCCACCTAGCAATGAATTTTACAAATTAAAACTTTAATACACTCAACTTCCCCAATAGTAATGTTTCCAATAGTAACATGTTCCAAATAGTAAAGACATTTCGTTCCCAGGAGTAAACAGAATATTTCACAATTAACACTTGATAACTACTGCACATACGTTGCGATCGGCATCTGATTGGCTGTATTTGTATTTGATGTGACGCATGCGCAATTGATGTGAAATTTGAGGAAAGGGCTTTTTTTGCTATTGGGAACGACTCTGGTTTCGACTTCTTTACTATAGGGGAAGTCGAGTGTATTCAGAATTGAGTCCGTATTTTTACGGTACGAAAACGTAAAATTCTGTCATCTGCAGAAAATAAAAAATAATTTCTGAAATTAAATTTTGTTTGCATATTTATACTAATTATTTGTAATAATCACAACTGTAAATTAGAAAAATTATTTCTTCTGCAATTAAATACATAGTTTATAATAATTAGAACATTTTAAAAGATAATTAAATAACAACATGAAACAGAAAAAAAACCACTTGACGACAGGATTCGAACTGACAATGTTCTTTTAACAGTCCATATTAAAAGAATATATCTACATATATTTTAGACATATTATAATATGTCTAATTATAATATCCTAAATATATTTAGGATTTAATACAATCTGATGAAAGGATTAACAAACTCTTAAGGGAGATTATAGAATATATTAAAAAAGATATCAAGTTCGATTTAGATTTTCTAATTTTATAATAATACTAAATAGGAAAAGTTGTTCTTGGAATTCAATTGCAAATTACACTTTCAGGATTTGTAAATAATGAGAATGAGAATATAACCGAGACTTAAATTCTCTAAGAATTTATGAGAACTTATGATTTTAGAGATTTTTATGACAAGGCAAATAATTATTGATTAATTAACCGATAAAGTGTAGTAAACTGATTTTTGTACTTCTATTACTTCTATCTAAATATGCTTCTTTCTAAATATGCCTTAGCTAATAAATGACTAAAATTTAACCATGTAAATAATGTAAACAATAACAATTTGTCTAAAAATCATAAATTCTTAAATTCTTTTAAATTCTCATAAATTCTGTCATATTCTCGGTCATATAACCTGAATTTAAGTTCTCGAGAATTTAAGAACTCTACGCGCTGTATTGTGTAAAATCGCAGCACTGTACGAGGCAGGGTAAAGTTACCTTGATACACCACGTAATTTTACGACATGGCGTAATTTTCCGAAAACTATTTTTTAGAGTGTAGGCGTCTCTTCCCACCCCACTGAACCCCTTACCCCATATTTTTTATACATAAAATATATAAGTATATATTAATTTTAGAATAAGTGTTCTAAGTAATAAGAAAAGTAGTAAGACAGTTGCGGAGGTGTAAAATGAGCTGATGTTGGGGTACTGCAGGCCGTCGCCACAGGGGGTCTGCTTGGGTTAGATCAAGAATACTCTAATCAAGGACACTTAATTCCGGTAGAGAGGGTAAGCCAATCGTGAAGCCAGAAGGCGCCCAAAGTTGGAAAAGAGTGTGGAAAGGTTTGGGAAAAGGGATTTTAGTCCAGGCACTACGTGCTTAAAAAGCGTCTAGGTGGATTTAAGGAAAGTTTTTTTCCTAGGGTTTTTCTAAGTTTTTTTAAATAGATTTTTGGATTCTCTTTCCGAATGTTCACTTTGCGGCCAAAAATTGTTTGTGGAAACGTCTTCATCTTAGAAAATAGGAAAAAAGGGATGGAGGGAGGTAAAAAGATGATAAGTAGTGAGCGGATTCGAGTAGACTGAACTTGGCAGCTAGTAGCAGAAAAAACAAAGTTTTAGAGGAAGTAGAAAGAGACTCTCCAGCCAAATTCAGATTACTCTTCCCGGCTTCCTGCTGATTTGATAATTTATATGCTTCAGAAAAATGTAGTATCTATTCGAATGAAGAAAAATTCAATTATATAAAGTGAGTGGGTCAGCCAACTATTTGACCTGGATTCAGTTGATTACTGAAACCAATAACATGTTTTTATATGGTCCCTAAAATCAGTCAAAATTGTTTTGTTCCAGTAGATTAAATCTCGAAAATTAATAAGTTCAGCTTTGTAAACTGCATTCAAAGAAATGTTTCTTTGGTTCTACATTTCTAAAGTCACTTTACACAAAAAGTGTTAAAGCTCACGCTCTTCACCCCTCCCCCCATAATTTTTAAATAAAACTAAAGAATGTCGTTTTTTCTACTACGTATAAATCTGAAAGTGCGACGAAAACTGATATAATGCGGAATTATTTTTTCACGCCCTCTTTTCTTCCTCTCTCCCTAGATTAAAAATATCCCTAAAATATGTAATTTAATTCTAAAAATGGGTTCGAATCCAAATCTTATGTCTTGAAAACATTTGATATTTTGCAAGATATTTTTGCCTATATATTTTTTTGTTTCAGGAGAGGCACGTGTTTTGATGAAAAAAGCAAAGCATCGTCGTATTTTCGAAAGCCCAGTTCGATATAATCTTTTGTTAGTGTGAGAATTCGGCAAGGCGCCAGGGAATTCCCAGAGCAGGAATCTCCTTGAGGAATTTTCCTAAGATTAAAAAACTTCCTTAAGATTCTTCACAGATTATTGGAATCTGGATGAAGTCCTTCTAAGGGCAAGTTAAGCTCAAAATTCCATTCTCCATTTTATTCAATTCAATACTTTTTGCATAAAACGAAGAATTCAAAATTCAATATTTTCATTTTTGTAATTTTGAATTTCGAGAATTTAGAAATTTCGATTTTGTATTTTGTATTTCAGAAATTTTGATCTGTTGCTAAATAATTACCTCTAAACTAGAAATATATGTAGTTGAAATAACTTTAGAGTTCGTCACCCTTCGGACAATGTTACGACTTCCTGTTTCTTTCCATACTGAGAAATTTCCTCAGTCGATAATACACAGAAAGTGTTTTGAACGTCCAGGAAGAATTTTGACCTATTTTCAAAATTTCAAAAATTTAATGTAATGACCTGTAACTATCTTATTAATTAATGTTTGTCAAGGTCATATTCGGCACCACATTATTACCATATAGTAATTTTTTAAGAATTTAGATTTATGAAAAATTGAAAATCTGATTATTGATATAATACAATTTACATAATTTTTATAGAAACTGTAAAATTAAGATTGCCCAAAGCCTATTTTAAGGCAATAATACAAATAGTCATAACTGTCCAATTTAAGCACGCTAAATGCGTACACGTGAATCTAAAAATAAATCCATGGTATAATTTTGAGACAAAGCACGAGAGGGATCATGTAAATTTACCGAAATTTAATATTTAACTTTTCAAATTTTATAAATTGGGGAATTTTAATTTCAGTATTATTATTATTATTATTGTTATTATTATTATTAGTATCTGGATGATTAATTTTCAACTTTAGGAATTTTAAATTTCGGTAATTTCTCGTGATTCTGTAATTTTTTACTGTTGAAGATACTTTATATGTGAATTTGAAATACGAGGGAAGTTTTAATGTAGAATCGATAAACTACTCATCGTCTACTTTCAATAAACATGGGCCAATCAGTAGGTTATTAACATTTCAAACGTTTTCATGTAACTTATGAAAAAAAAGATGTGAAAACTCAGTTAATAGAAAGATAAAAATCGCATTTGTTATGTTTTATGTGTTTTTTTTTTGTTCGTTTGAAACGCTTAGGATATAAATTATTTAAAAAATCAATAACGCCTGATTTATTGAGAGACATTTTTTATTAATTATCGTAATATAAATCTGAACTTTTTCTTTTCGAAATATTGATTCGTAACATTTCTTCTCTTTTAGAATTTTACATTTTGGTGATTTTAAATTTCGAAAATTTTTGTTTTCCTGCCGCGGTTTTTAATTTAAATTTAATTTATTTTTTATTTTCTGTTTATTGTTTTAATTTTTTTTTTATTTCTAGGCTTCCTTTGGTTAAATCCAGTCACAAATAAAGTCTAGGCACCAATCAAAAACCCGTATCTTATGAAATTCTTCCACCGCAAAGAGTTACATTCAGTCTGATTCTTCTTCAGCATTCCAACTGAAGAATGTTAGAACCAAGCTGACGACCTTGCGTTGAGCCTACCCAAGAATATTTAGAGGACAACAATTGAAACGAACTTTCCTAAAACACTATTTATAATCATCGTATAACAAACAAGACCAAGACATATTCCATGAAAGATGACAATAAGATTTCAAGATCCTCGCTCCTTCCTCTCTTAACATTGAAGCTAACTATAACTTGATCCACTTTTCGCGTTCAGTTTCCCAGTTTTTTGCCGATCGACTGGATTGACCAAACTGATTCTTATAAAACTGTATTAAATCGTCGCAGATCACTTTGATTATCAAATTGAGACCAGATCAAATCATTAAAGTATGTACAACTTCATTTGCATAGTCCTCCTGGTTGTTTCCACTCTAAAGTCCGTTGTTTCGGTAAAATCTCCAAAATCAAATCATTTTGATCCCAATTATCCGATCCAACTTCGAGATGATATTAATGAATTGGGATTTATTATATGATGATGATAATGATGATCAAGCAAAAGCAGTTGCAGCTATTCTTATGATTCTGGACAAAAGTAAGATACAAATTGCATGAAGATTGGAAGGGAGTGGATGTAGTATCAACCCTCATGTAAACGGTGGTTGCGTTTGGCGACAGCAACTCACCTTTTGAAGATAGGCAGCGTTAGGTAGCCAGCGAGTGTAACACGTCACACATCCCGCACATAATAAGAATTTGGTGCCAAGAACGCGGAGACACAGGGAATCTTGTATCGCAGCACGAAAAACGGCCCACCACTTGTTCCACGGGCGCTGCTAGCGACGATTCACTCATCTATCGATTCCCGCGAGTAAAGGGCAACAAAGGGAGAAAGGAAAGGTAGGCGCGACACACGCGAGGTTCCGAGGCGACTCCGTCGAGCCCGACGACCTCTAGGGAAAAAGTGTCAGTGGAGATCGTCGACGTCGCCGATGGGAAAACGACGACCCGGTTTTCCGAGGGTCGAAACTGACGTACGACGGAGTCGAACGAGTGCGACACTCGGTTGATGCTGCTACTGCTACTACTGCTGCTGGTGCTGCTGGTTTTTCGCGACGATGCTTGCGATGGTGAGGCGGTGCTTGGAATCAGGCCAGCCATGCGCCTACCTAGGTAGCCGATTAGCCCAACCACCACCCTACATCTTTACATGGGACGCATCGGCCGCGCTTTCCGCGTTTCCAAAATCGAAATAATCGAAATGACTCGCGTCCACTCACCAGAAGAGCGCACACCCTACGCTGAAAAAATTCCTATGGTTGCGACAACCACAGAAGTAGTCAAATATGGTATAACTGATAATTTACCACACATAACTAATAATTGCCACAACCACAGCTATGTCGCAACTATTACCCTGGCGAAAGCTTCGGATAAGATTCCAATCCGAGCCAATGCGAAATCTCTATCCGAGCGAATCCGAATGAAACCGAACCATTCCGAAGAAACTTTTCAATCCGAATCATTCCGAAGAAATTTTTCGATCCGAATGAATCCGAATCATTCCGTATAGGAATCTTCCTTCAAACTTCGGATTGGATCGGATTCATTCGGATAGGTACCATGCGAACTTCGGATTGACTCGGAATGAAACTGATTCGCTCGGAAAGAGACTTCGCATTGGCTCGGATTAATACGGATAGGAAATTTTCTATCCGAAGCCTTCGCCAGGGTATTAAATAGTTGCCACAACTATTTCGCTGCTGTTGTCACATAATAGTTTTGTTTGTGGAAACCATAAATTATAGTTGTATCATATTTTACTATTCTATTCCAGCTGGAAATAAACGGATTGAAACTTTATCCGTTTTAATCCATCATGTATCCATAAGTATCCGTTTGAAATAAAAAAAATAAAAATAAAATAAAAATAAATAAACTTTTTCAATACTCGGTAATCAGTTTGTATCTGTTCGCTATCCGTTTTAATCCCTTTGTATCCATTTTTATGTATTACCATCCGTTTTTATATTTATCTGTTTCAATACTTCATCTTTTATCCGTGTAATCAATACTTGTATTTAAAAATTAAATATTTTCATTTTACTTAAAAAATATTTGTATTAGATTTTTTTCTCGCTCTGTACGTATAATTTTAGTTAAAAATTTATTAATTCTACAAAGGGAAAAAATTGCAAATTTAATATTTTTTAAGTATAATCAGAGATGAGGTGAAGAAATCGAATTTTTAGATTAAATCTTGACTCCAAAAACCTGACAAAATTTTTTTAAATAGTTTTAGATGTAATTGATTACATCTAAAAAATTTGAAATGATTGCCTTTTAATTTCTTATCAAAAATCCCGAAAGGAGATTTAGAAGATGTCATAAGTGAATTTTCCTATCTAAAAAAAAGATATTACCTTATTTGTTTTTTTTTTGTAAATTACGCTAATTTAATTCCAAAAATTAAGGCTAAAAATGAGATCCACTCAATTTTTAAATAATAATGACTAACTTTTAATTAATTTAACCAGGTTAGTGCAGCTAAATATTATAATTTAATAATATTTATTCAATTTCCAATTTAACTCACCTGTAGGTTTAAATCAAGATGTAAATATTCATTTGAAGTAGAAAAATATAGTTCTACCAAACAAAATTTAAAGCCCTCTTTTAATCTAGAATTTATTGTACCTAAAATTTTTTTTTAATCTTTCGGAATCGTTATAAATCTCTTAGAATTCCTTAAAACATATTAAAATTATGTGATATATTCTCAGATTATCTTTTTTTTTAACAAAAATTATTATGATTTACAATGAAAATTAAATTTTTAAAATAAATAATTATTGTTAAAAAATGTAAAATCAGTTGAAAAATACTTGACACGGGATTCGGTGTATTGAAAAATGAAAATCACACAAAGCAATTAAGTGATAATTTATAGGATGAATTTATTGTAACAATTTAAAAACTTCTTCAGTTCTCATAATTTTCGAAATCTACCTATAACACATTTTCATAAAAAACTTATCTTTAACAGTCTGTCTTTAAGTTTTTGAAATACAAATACAATAAATTATTACAAAAACTTTGGAAAGTCACATAAATAATCTGTAAATTGAGGTATTACAATCAGTCTTACATTTTAATTTTCTTCATTTTTAAATACAATCTTGTAACTAATACGAAGATTAATGCAATTCACTAATTTACAATTACTATTGAAATTTTTAAACAAATTTTTCAGTTAAGAATACAGAAAAAAATGTCAAAATTATGGTTAAATATGGCCGTACTATTTTTTCTCGTCAAAGGAGGCAGAATTCTGGTTATTTTAAACAGAATTTCTATATGAAACATCTTCAATGTTGGTTAAATCAACCAGAAAAAAATAAGGGTATATTTAACCGTAATTCTGGTTAACGTAACCAGAAATTTTTTTTGAGTGAAGCACCTACTTCACAATTCGGTTTCTTTCGATCTTACATCTCTATGTACTTAAAAATAAAATGCTAATAAGACAGAGTTAAAATAAAATGCCATTTTGACATTGCATTTATAATTATTTACAAATAAACTTTGTATATTATGTGTTCCGTTGTAACATAGTATGAGTGTGAATGAGACTTTAGTTAGAGATCTTTAAGCGCGAAGATCTAAACTCATATCTATTGGTTGAAAGAGGGGAGGCGCTGAGATCAGTTGTAGCAACTAAAGCTTATTAACAGCCGACTCACGTCGGCTGAAGAACCTTGTCCAATTGTGGGTCTTAGACACAATGAGATGAAGCGCTTAAAAAGGAAGTGATTTAGCCTGACATTGAATGTCAGGCTAAAGAGGATGATGACACACACTTTGTAGTCGTGGTTGTGTGTTACATTATAAATTTAACCCAATTCGGGAGGTTCATTATTTCGTCTAACACTTATTTAATTTTTTATAGGAGAAACTTAAATGTTTCCGCGTTCCGTTCGTATTTCCCTATGCGAGCGCGTCGCAGAGTAGCCTTAAAAGTTTTCCGATAATAGGCGTGGATAATGAAGCATTCAGCCTTCAGAAATAACTGAGGAGGTACATGAAAACGATCCAATAGAGGATATTATAAGGAGAAATATGTTCGATTTCTCATTATAATGTAAGAGGAGAAAATGAAGAGAAATCTCTTGACGTAGGAACAGTAGGATGGAGGAAAATGGAAGACGTTACACCTACTTTGGAGGTACCAATCGATGATACCATGGTTGTTTAATCACCTCCACTAAAGCGTGTTCGTGTTGAATGTTCGAATCTATAAAACATTTTTGAACACACTGGCTTCCATAAAAATGGCACATATTCGTGCATGAGTAGTGAAAGCTAGTAAGTAAATAAATTGTGACGATTAGACAATGTTGCAGTTTAACCCTGTCTCATTCGCAAATTTAACAAAAAGTTATTTAACTTAGTTGCACTATATTACAAATTTAAGTTTTTTGTATTTTCCAGATATCACAACCACCAATTTCACTTAAAAATGTCTGTAGAATGTTGTTTTTAAAGTAAAATGTCCATTGAAAACTGTTGGTTGTAATAGCTTTATAACATATTTACAAAAAGAGATATCCTGTATCTTACCTTAAAGAACAACATTTTTATCACGCATTTCTTTCAAGTTTATCATTTCTATTCTCTCCACGTCACGAGAACATCGTCAGTGCGAAATCTTTGCTCGCAAGCTGTCTGTTCCCAGAGTGTGGCGCCTGAGCTTTTATATTGCAGTAAACCTGCTACGGCGATCATTACACCATTATCAATGCAAAATCGTTCATCCGTAGCATGTAATACTGCATTCCTTTCTTCACACATGATGCGCATCATATCCTGCAATCTTTCATTGCATCCAACTCCTCCCACTATCAATACCTCTTTGGAGCCTAAGTAAGCCATTGCTCTTTCTGTAATCAAATAAACAAACTCCCATTAAAGTAAAAATTTTCCCTTGCAAATGTAATAATATATTATGCACCAAGGAGGAGAAAAGGAACTTTTTTGACGAGCGCACGTTTTCTGCACGAATTACAACAAGTGTGAAACACGAGTTGGTGATAAATACTGAAACTTTTTTTTGAATAATTTTTTTTTTATTTTTTGCACAATTTACCTGTAATTTCGATCAGCATTGCAAATAAAGTTTCTTGTAACGAGAAGCACAAGTCCTCTGCCGTATATTCTCCAGATTTTAACCAGTTGGGCAGACGTTCTTGGACATAGGTAAGAATACCAGAAAAGGATATGTCCATGCCCTTTACTACATACGGCAACTTGACGAACTTTTGACCCCTGGAATAAAAAGTTGTTTAGAAATACATTCGGTGATGAGAAAATTTAAAGGGATATTCACTTTAATTCTAAGGAAATAAATTTTTCCCTGTAGATTATTACCATTTTTTACCTTTTGGCAAGTTGCTCGATGTTATAACCAGGACTCGGATCATTAGACAGCTTTAAAAGCCTAGCAAAGCGATCCAAACAATTTCCAATGGCGATGTCAATTGTTTCTCCAAAAATACAGTAGCGGTTCTCAGAGTAAGCGATGACTTGAGTGTTTCCACCAGATACATATAGGACTATAGGATTGTCACTTCCGGTTATCAATCTGCCCATTTCAATATGTCCGATGCAGTGATTAACTCCTACGATTGGTTTCTCGTACAATTTAGCAATTGTACGAGCTACTAACGCCACTGTAGTTAAGGGGGCGCCCATTCCAGGCCCCTTTGTGTAGCAAATAACGTCCACATCTTTCAGGGTCAGCTTTGCATCAGTAAGGGCCTTTCGCAGAACACTGAGAACATGATCACGATGATGCTTAGCAGTTTCTCGTGGTAAGAATCCTTTTCAATGGAAATAAAAGTATGTCAATAAAAAAAAATAAGTAACTAATTTTAATCCACTTCAAATAAGACTACCTGTCTGATTTGAAATGAATTGGATTTAAATCAATTTTCAGAATTCCCTCAATAAACGAAACTCTCGAAGTTACAAAAGTCCGATTCACGACGAGCATAAAAAAAAATTAATAACAATTTTAAAAAAATAAATTTTTGAATTTTTATTGCTCTATCAATCGAAGGACATCCGAAGGCATATTTCATGAAAATTTCATTTAAAAAATCCAAAAACTGACGAACTGAGCACGAGTTAAAATGAAAAACGGATTAAAATCGATTTTCTTAAGTCAGTTTTTCGACTTTAATGGTGTTGGAGTCAAGTTCTGACCTAAAAATTAGATTTCTTCATTTTACTCAACGAATATTAATTTGGAATTTTTTCCCTCTGTAGAATTAATCAATTTTTAACTAGAATTATATTTTTTAATTAAAGTGAAAATATTTAATTTCGAAGTTAGAAACTAAATATTTTTTCGCTCTGTATACAGTCTTATTATTTGAAAAAAGAGTAGCGCTACAAAGCAAAGAAATATTTATCTACAATTTTCGTTGAGTAAAATGGAAAATGGAATTTTGAGCTTAATACTTGGGTCCAACACCCTTAATTTGAAAACTAAAAAAGCTACAACTTTTTTTTCTACAAGAAAAAAGATGCGCAATATAATTGCACATATATATATATATATATATATATAT